>JANAVB010028198.1:2414896-2494896 GCA_029216955.1 Iris pallida | reverse complement strand
GTGATTTGAATAGGTAACGTATATGACCGGGTTGGGTTGTACAATAGCATCCTAGCGATGCGATACGGCTTATCCCCGTGTGTAAGAGGGGTTAGCTCGCACAATAATGCAATATGAGGGTATTGGTCATAAACGCTACGCTACTCCTCCAATATTCCCACAATCAATAGTTGAACCCTAGGAGAGAGTTCCGTGTAGCAATGTGGTTTAAGATTAAAATACAAGAAAATATAACCGTACTTGCCTTTGTTTTATGACTGAATGGGATGTCGGTACCAGGGAGGAAGTCAAATACGTCCTCGAAATTCTACAGTTGAGAATCCTGACTTAGAATCATAAATGAACCATATCTAGGTGTGCTAGTTACAATTTCTAGAAACAGACCCTAGTCAGGTTTTAATTTATTAATTAATCTACCGGAACGTCTAACGTCGCGAGCTACATTTGTTGTCATTTAATTGGATAAGCATGTTACTGATTTATTTGGGAAAGATAGCAGTTACAATTTAATTGGCAAAACTTTGTATTTTTAATAATATATATAAAACTAAATTTCTTTAAATGATAAAAATATGGACTTGTTAACTTACTAATAATTTATCCATTTTAATTAAATATGAGAAATTTTTATTAATTTTTATACAAAATAATTAATATCCAAATATAATTTATACGTCTAGCTACGCAAATAACCTACTCAGAAAAGAAATAGAAAATCTAAGCTACACAATACAGGGCCACAGAAAAATAAAGAAAAGCTGGACTTATGCCCTTACAACAAATTAAGTTAAATTAAATTAAAAATGCTGAGGCGAGCTCTGAGTGCCGTGAAGCGGTCCAATCAGAAGGCCGAGGTCCTGCACCCAAAATACTAAAGGCAGTAACAAGTTCTAATAATTAAATATAATTAAATATAATTTATAGAAAATGGGGTGTCTCAGACTTGGTCATGCAATCTCACGTTGCTGGCTTACTCCTCAACGTACAGGAAGTCCTGTAGCGTTTGCGTTTCGCCGAGGCTCATCCGACCGATACGGTCGTCGCCTAAAAGGGAAATACCGAAATCCAACTAGACCAACACTTAAAACCAATCGAAACCAATTTAATAAATCTTTTGCAAATACCTGGATTTTAGAAATAGATTTTGATATACAAAAATTACTGAACTTTATAAAATACTATTTTGAAATACTTTACTGAAAATTTATGGGCAGCACCTCCTTTAAAACTAGGATGATCTAGCCATATTGGCGATACAACACAAACACCAACAACGACCCAAAGACTTTCCACAGCCAAGGAATTATTCTACCGAACCAAAATCATACTAAAATAGCTAAGGAAAAAGTATAACCACAGAATTAATGAATATATAACCAAAACCATAACCATAGCACAAACTATCATAGCCAAAACTAAAGAACCAATACGAAAATGGTGTTCGAGAAGTCCGAAACCACAATCGCAACAAATCGAACTGATTCCCATAGCGGGATCGGGGACCGTGTAATCATCGACTCGAAAGTGTGACACACCAACGGGGAACACAGGGACACGGATTATACCTCGATGCTCGGCTAGAGCTCTCAGATGTAAAAATAGAAAAAATCCGCGTAGACAGCGGGATCGGCTCAGAACAGCACGTACGGAAACGCGAAAACAGCAGATCGGCGCCCGGAGATCGGCGGACTGGAACGGCTCTGGAGCGGAACCGCTGGGGCAGAGCCGACAAGGCTCGGGGTCGTCGGAGAGAACGGATCGGGACCCAAGGGTCTGGATCCAACGGGCGGAGGCGGCGTCAGCCGCGGAGGCGGGCTCGGCCGAGGGCGGAGGCGGGCTCGGCTGAGGGCGGATCGGTACGGGGGGGCTCGGGACGGACGCTGCGGCGTCGAGCGGGGGTCGCTGGCCAAGGGAGGCGCTGGCCGGGCGGGGCTCGGGTCGGAGCCGAGCGGCTGCGGGTTTTGGGTGGAAGAGGAGGGGAAAAAGATGAGGAGGAAAGAGATGGGGTAGGGGTCTTTTATAGGGAGAGGGGCTTGGGGGTTACGGGAAGGGAAGGGTCGCCGGCGGTTACGGGAGAAGAGGGGGTCGGAGCACGTTTTGCTCGCGGGGAAGGGGAAACGGAGAGGTCAGGGGAAGGAACGGGTGAGAACTAGAAAAATGGTGATAAGGTTATAAATTTGTTTAAGAAACAAATTCTCTTATATATATATATATATATATATATATATATATATATATATATATATATATATATATATATTTTCATATATATATATATATATATATATATATATATATATATATATATATATATATATATATATACACACACACACACACTAAAGGATTTTTAAGGTTGGATTCGAAAACCGAAGTTGGCCTCGGACTCGAAAACGGGATCGGGACGGGTCAAGCCAATCAATCAAAAATCCAATGAATAATTTTTAAAATATGATTTTCCTAAACTGACTAATAATAATAATAATAATAATAATAACTAACTAAACTAGCTAGCAAACAAACAAAAAAATTCAACAATTAAATAATAAATTCAAAATTTATGGGTTTTACAGGTTCTCTCTTGCCCACAAAGGATTTCACCGTTCCATACATCATGCCTTCTATATCTCGGCCGTATCAATCATGTTGCAAGTCCGAGCGTCAATGCGATCGCACGCTTCAATACGCTTCGGCATTCCAAGCCTCAACGCGTTCAAGCAAGGCTCCGTCGCGAGCAGACCAATCCCTGAACCTGCTAGCAAACTAGTGGGGGATTAGTACTTTCGTCCTCGCTGTACTGATCAAAAACCCACTTAGCAAACCGACATTTAGTATTGTATTGATTCATGCAAACATACAATTTAGTTCTCTTTCTATGTTCTCCTTAGGATGAGTTCATGGCATATTCGAAGACTGTAAAGCATGTTATCATGGCAAGCATGTTATTCAATTCGCATAAGTAAACGGACAAGTAATCTCGTGTTGTTTAGTGACTTCTTACCAATATCGACGCACTCTGTAGTGCCCCGTCCCGCAAAGTCAATCGGAGGAATCGAAACGCCGACGGTATTGGAACTTAGCCTTGCAACGGCTACTCGAAGGCTCACTCGGTCAAGGCGAGCGCTCGCTCAGGTGGGGTAGTTTCGGTGAACTTGTCTCATCTTTGCCTTCACATAATAAATCGTATTTTCAACTGGCACAAGTAGGCTTAATAATAAAAGAGATGAATCCACATAGCTAAGGGAATAATCCCGACGGGTCGAAATGAGTTAGAACATAGAAAACGTCCCACGGTCGGCTTAGAGTTGGTGCACGGCGTGCTTTGAAAATGACACTCGGTCCTTCGTCCCGTGGCTTGGGAGAAGGAAAGTTGGTCTTCGACACAAAACTATGAACTTGCCTAAGTCATAGGCGTCGCCCGCATAAACGCTTGATAAAGCGTGCACGGTTCCACTGCACAAGGCTTGGCATAGCCTTTGCTCGTCCCTCGGATTAAGTTGTAGGCTTGAGTAAGTTAGGCAAAGTTATGCCGGTCGACCTAAGTCATTCCAAGTGCTGTCCCGCTCATTCTGCGGTTGTCAAGTTAAATAGTCCCACGATCCCAAGGCCCGTCACATGAAGTATGACTTGGGCGATAGCGTTGCGTAGAACACGAGTCGATTTAAGGCACGAACCTCGGTTGGTTCAGTGGAAAGTTAGCTACGGTCTGTCGATACTTAAGGAAATACGTTATGTTCAAGTAAGTTGGAAGGCTTAAGTTAAGTCGTCTTACACGGCTCGTTGGCTAAGTCTAGGCACGAACTTGGTTGTTCAAGTCGACCCCGTGCATAGCACGTACCCTCGACGCGGAGCTCGGCGTAGTCCTTGCTCATCGAGTCGTTGCCCTAATAAGTTAGACAAGAGTTGTGCTGGGCTATCGAAGCCATTTCTAGCACTGTCCCGCTCTATCTGCGGTTGTCAAGTCGCGTAATCCCTTGAGATCAAGGCTCATCGTATAAGTATATGACTTGAGCGTTAGCGTTGCCTATAGAACCAGGCCTGTCTAAGGCACGAGTTACGATCGGTTTAGTGAAAAGCTTGCCACGAACAAAGGAAGTCCACGCAACTGGTTGTCGCCGAGATGGGTCCCGCTACTTGGAAGTCTCGCTAACTCATGATATGTCCCGCACACGAGATCGGTCCCCTGGCTTGGGAGTCTCGCTAAGTCTTGATATGTCCCGCACACGAGATCGGTCCCGCAACTTGGGAGTCTCGTTAAGTCTCGATAGAAAGAAGGAATGCATGGTCATGTTGAGAAAGGACTGGATAAACTGGATAGATCGAGTATGCATGGTCATTGGGCAACTTGTCGACAAGGTGTAGTCTTCTCGAATGATCACCGGGGCGCCGGGATCATTCGGCCCGAGGGAAGCGAGTGTGGCTCAAAGTAGGATGCTGGATGACCGCATGGGAGAGTTCGGCCCCACCGGGCTAGCTACCCGTGTAGGTACAGGCCGATATCCCACGAGCCATGTCCAAGATAGCTTGAAATTGCTAGTGACCACTCATGTAGATGTGTCGGCAAATAGCGGCACACCGCGCGTATGCCTTTAGATTGAGTCTAGAGCTTGAATGCAGGTCTAGTCGGTAACACAAGGTCTGGGCCTAAGACTGGGCTGCAGCATAGGCACCGTGCTTGGCATGATAGATGGCGTCGGAATGTTCATGAAAGTGATACTATGGTCCACAAGTCTTGTCTAAGTTAGCAAATGGGTCTAACAGGAAGGCCGCAAGGCGGTAGCACGATGAGTCTTGATAACTTGCGAGGTGCGGCCTCATCTTCAAGCACGGACAAGTCTAAGCAAGGTCTAGAGGCACGGCCTGCACGAGTCATCCTATTGCCGTCCTTGGCACTTGAATCGTTGGCACGAGAATTGGTCTAGTGGCGCTGAAGTGTAAGTAAAGGTCTTGGCACGGCCGAGTGCGCGCAAGTTGCCCCTCGGCATAGCATTGTCTTGAATATGTCTAAGTTGCAAATAGAATGTGGCACGACCCTGCCGTCCCGAGTTGAAGTTTGGTCAAGTACCTAGGCGATGAGGCACTGCCTCGATCGAAATACACGTTGGTATTGTAGCACGACCATGTCGTTGTACGTCGAGTTGGTTAGACGTCAAGTCTTAAAACTGATCCTAAGGCAAGACTAGAAAGACAATCGAAAGGGTTTAAGCTGCACAAAGTAAATATGAACGTGTCAGTTTTTGTATGGGTGGGCGAGAAGCTCACTCCACCAGTACAGTTGAGTACTGACACCCACACAGTGTTCATGTGCAGGCACAGGTAGAAGCTCGTGGCGCGGAGCTCGCTTGGATGCGTCGAGACACGAAGTTCCTTGGCGACTCGAAGCGTGCGGCCGCGTGGATTGAAGACTTATACAGGACATAATGTATGGACATCGCCTTCCGAAGCTTCCGCTGACATCAAGTATTGTATCGAGAGATGAGAGAGAGCATAGTGATTTGTAAATGAGAAAAAAGTGAGCACGAGTGACTTGTAATTTGGCCTTACGCCCACAAATGTAATCTTGTATTCAATATCAATAAAAGAGTTTCTTTTGAATGACTTGTGTTCATGTGTGCTTGTTCTAAATTTCCGCTCCATGTTTCAATATATCTGCTTAGGATTTCTGTGCGACAACCCCGTCACCGCCGATGTAATCTGCCATTATGGAACTGCCTTACACGAGCGCAATCTAGGCTCGTGCGGCATCACGCCTTAGCGAGGACGATCGCTCCTACGGGAGCGGGGCGTGACATAATGGTATCAGAGCACGACTTTACGTCCTTGGACTTCACGTCGAATTTCTCAGTTTTAAAAGCTCGTTGTGGGAAAATAAGTGTACGCTCTCTCTCGAATGTCTCTCGACATGTCCATACAATAAGTCTAAATATTTTCAAAAGCTCGTACAAGCGTTCAACCAAACGCATCGGTAGGCTATCGCCGAATGCATCTGTAGGCCTTTGTGCCGAACGATGTTAAACTTGACTCGATAGAGAACACATGCTAAGTTAACATATCGCGTGCGTGCCTAACTAGTCATGCGTTGACCCTAGAAATTGAGCGTGCAAACTCGAATATAGTCCGCACGGGATAGCCATGCGCACGGCCTTTTGGCTAAGTTGCGTCACGTATCGCGCACCTCGACTTTTGGTGTAAATGGGTCGCGAGCGATATTAAGTATCGTTCAGTCGGGAACGGAGATGCACTTAGAGTGTCTATCGATAGAAATGCTATCGAGTTAACGCTTAGGCGTACACGGAGGATTGACTTGGATTTCGAGGAAATAGTACGAACAACTTAGTACGTCGATGCGACGTAAGCGATTACGCTAGGGATTCGTCGAACGAATCCGAAGGGGGTCTTAGCGAATGATGCGAACGTGATTGAGGACTAGAATGGATGGCTCGAATCTGAGTGGTGTATGGATTTTCTTGGAAATCATTCGAGCAAGATTGAGGATTACGAGTAACGACGAGTATATCGGCGAGGCGATGCGATCGCGCAAAGACTTAGAACGCGTCACGCTTTGTTGGTCGTAACTTCAAATGTCCCGAACGAGCATTTCGTTCGAAAAACTTGTGAATAGGCAACGTGGGTTAGAAAACGATATCGAATCACGCTCGGAACGACGAATAAAAGTGAATGTCTTGATCGAGGAAGCTCGAGGATTGTACGTACGATTTCGGATTGATTCAAATGAAATGTGACTTGAGTTTTGAACAGCGATCTTGAACCGAGCTTGAGGAATAGCGATCAAACTTGATCTTGGATTGAATCGAAGGGAATTGTGGTATATCCAGTTCGGACAATAGCATCAACGCACGACTCGAAATTGGTTGCAAAGGAAGATCGTCAGGTTACGCATATCGTCGATGGTATTGAGGCGTATCAAAGATCGATATGCGATAACTCGGGAGTACTCTGACTCGACGAATGACGATCGTGCAATTGTCATTGTTCCGATGGATGCTATACTCGGGATATTGAAATGTATCGAGGAAATGATAGACATGGCTCGAGGATTTCCTAGTTGAGCGAATTATGAACGGACTATCGAACTGAGATCTTGGCTTGGATGAAAATGAAAATGATTGGATTTGTTTCGTCGATAACCACAACTTCGACATTCTTGTCTTATGCGAGCGCAACCCCAGCCTCGCACATGCGTCGCGCCGATTAGAGCGATCACTCCGCGTGAGCGCTGGAATGGTGATTCATACAGCAGGGGAGATTGACCTAGCTTGGCGTGACAATTTGTGTGCTTCGATTTGTGGTTTGACGCGAAGGTGACTCGAGAATGGATTTATGTGCTTGAAGAATTGAACTTGAGGATTGAGTAGGTCCAATCCGCGTATCGAAAATGAGTTAGTCTAAACTCAAACAAGAGTTACGTCCCGATGAGAATGATTATTCCGCGGGTGCATTACATGGTGATTCATGAACCACCATGGATAATTGGACTCGCGTGAGATTGGGGCACAACGTATTGTCGAGCTAGACGATCTCGTGATCGAATACATGAATTGGTTAGAGTTGGTGATTTGTGTGGATTCGAATTCGCGCAACGAATGCATTGATGCAAATAGGTGATTATGCTCGATATTTAGAAATCTGAGTGACGCGAGCTTGGATAGAAAACCCCGTACTATTGACTTTGGTTTGACCCTAGGATTGGGGTCAGTGTTGGCATTATTGTTGGGGAACTATGATTCCAATCCTGACATTGACTTAGCCTCGAAAAGATGGCCTAGCGGTTAGGCGAAACGCCCCTGTTTCAAGTGTTATCAATCGAAGGATTGATCTTAAGGATTGGTATGAATGGATAGTGTGAATCACGAATATAGGAAACCCTGCTCACGAGACTCGGCTGACATGCATATATTTCAGGGACATCGGAGTATGTGCACGATGCGACTCGAGTGAGAATGACAAATTCTCTATCATGCGGCTTGGCTGAATGCATGTATCTCGGGGACGCCTAGAATGCGTGCACGATCCAGCCAAGTGATACGTTGAATTGACATGAGACTTGGGGAATGGAAGAGTGTCGAGATCTTGGAATCGTGTTAAAGGAAAGATTGATAATAGTGCGAGCGTGGCTCGGAATTGAGGAAATGCATAGGTGGAGTGTGCTCGATTAAGTCTTGGCCATAGAAATGGTAGGATGGCTTACCTTCAGGAAAGTCTCGAGGACGAGACTTGTTCTGAGTGGTGTATGTTGTAGTGCCCCGTCCTGCAAAGTCAATCGGAGAAATCGAAACGCCGACGGCGTTGGAACTTAGCCTTGCAACGGCTGCTCGAAGGCTTGCTCGTCCGAGGCGACTCCTCGCACAGGTGGGGTAGTTTCGGTGAACTTGTCTCATCTTAGCCTTCACTTAATAACGCACATGTTTTCAACTTGCACTGGTAGGCTAATCTAAAAGCTACGCACCAACATAGCTAAGGGAATAATCCCGTCGGGTTGGAATGTCTTAGAACATGGAAAATGGTCCCACGGTCAACATAGAATTCGGCTCAGCGTGCTTTCAAATGACACTCGATCCTTCGTTCCCATGGCTTGGGAGAATGAAGCTGGCTTAAGTTGTTAAGTTGCCCCGACACTTGAAATAGCCTAAGTCATAGGTGTCGCCTGCGTAAATGCTTGCTAAAGCATGCACGGTCCCGTCATGTTGCCCCGACACTCAAATCAGCCTAAGTCATAGGCGTCGCCATATAAATGCTTAACATAGCATGCACGGTCCTATCCCGCAAGGCTTGACATAGCCTTCGCACGTCCCGTAAGTTAAGTCGTCTTACACGGCTCGTTGGCTAAGTCTAGGCACGAACTTGGTTGTTCAAGTCGACCCCGTGCATAGCACGTTCCCTCGACGTGGAGCTCGGCGTAGTCCTTGCTCATCGAGTCGTTGCCCGAATAAGTTAGATAAGAGTTGTGCTGGGCTATCGAAGCCATTTCTAGCACTGTCTCGCTCTATCTGCGGTTGTCAAGTCGCGTAATCCCTTGAGATCAAGGCTCGTCGTATAAGTATATGACTTGAGCATTAGCGTCGCCTATAGAACCAGGCCTGTCTAAGGCACGAGTTACGATCGGTTTAGTAAAAAGCTTGCCACGAACAAAGGAAGTCCACGCGACTGGTTGTCGCCGAGATGGGTCCCGCTACTTGGGAGTCTCGCTAACTCATGATATGTCCCGCACACGAGATCGGTCCCCTGGCTTGAGAGTCTCGCTAAGTCTTGATATGTCCCGCACACGAGATCGGTCCCACGGCTTGTGAGTCTCGTTAAGTCTCGATAGAAAGAAGGAATGCATGGTCATGTTGAGAAAGGACTGGATAAACTGGATAGATCGAGTATGCATGGTCATTGGGCAACTTGTCGACAAGGTGTAGTCTTCTCGAATGATCACCGGGGTGCCGGGATCATTCGGCCCGGGGGAAGCGAGTGTGGCTCAAAGTAGGATGCTGGATGATCGCATGGGAGAGTTCGACCCCACCGGGCTAGCTACCCGTGTAGGTACAGGTCGATATCCCATGAGCCATGTCCAAGATAGCTTGAAATTGCTAGTGACCACTCATGTAGATGTGTCGGCAAATAGCGGCACACCGCGCGTATGCCTTTGGATTTAGTCTAGAGCTTGAATACAGGTCTAGTCGGTAACACAAGGTCTAGGCCTAAGACTGGGCTGCAGCATAGGCACCGTGCTTGGCACGATAGATGGCGTCGGGATGTTCATGAAAGTGATACTATGGTCCACAAGTCTTGTCTAAGTTAGCAAATGGGTCTAATATGAAGGCTGCAAGGCGGTAGCACGATGAGTCTTGATAACTTGCGAGGCGCGGCCTCATCTTCAAGCACGAACAAGTCTAAGCAAGGTCTAGAGGCACGGCCTGCACGAGTCATCCCATTGCCGTCCTTGGCACTTGAATCGTTGGTACGAGAATTGGTCTAGTGGCGCTGAAGTTTAAGTAAAGGTCTTGGCACGGCCGAGTGCGCGCAAGTTGCTCATCGGCATGGCATTGTCTTGAATATGTCTAAGTTGCGAATAGAATGTGGCACGATCCTGCCGTCCCGAGTTGAAGTTTGGTCAAGTACCTAGGCAATGAGGCACTGCCTCGATCGAAATACACATTGGTATTGTAGCACGACCATGTCGTTGCACGTCGAGTTGGTTAGACGTCAAGTCTTAAAACTGATCCTAAGGCAAGACTAGAAAGACAATCGAAAGGGTTTAAGCTGCACAAAGTAAATATGAACGTGTCGGTTTTTGTATGGGTGGGCGAGGAGCTCACTCCACCAGTACAGTTGAGTACTGACACCCACACAATGTTCATGTGCAGGCACAGGTAGAAGCTCGTGGCGTGGAGCTCGCTTGGATGCGTCGAGGCACAGAGTTCCTTGGCGACTCGAAGCGTGCGGCCGCGTGGATTGAAGACTTATACAGGACATAATGTATGGAAATTGCCTTTCGAAGCTTCAGCTGGCTCAAGCATTGTAATCGAGAGATGAGAGAGAGCAGAATGACTTGTAATCAAGAGAAAAGTGAGCACGAGAGACTTGTAATCTGGCCTTGCGCCCACAAATGTAATCTTGTATTCAATATCAATAAAGAGCTTCTTTTGAATGACTTGTGTTCATGTGTACTTGTTCTAATTCTGCTGCAATGTTCAATGTATCTGCTTGGGACTTCTGTGCGACGACCCCGTCGCATCGGCCGTTATGGAACTCGCCTTGTACGAGCACAATCTAGGCTCGTGCGGCATCACGCCTTAGCGAGGATGATCGCTCCTACGGGAGCGGGGCGTGACACACTCGTCCTTGTACCTACGCAAGGTGAATGCGCCTATCATCTTTTCCTGTCATATTATAAGTGCCCTCTATTCAGGATCTACATGTCCACGATGTATGTATACCTTGCACTTTCAACCCATCGTCCTTAACTATATGAAGGTCACTAGCTTTCCGGGCTAGAATGGACTTATATTTATCAAATCGAATATGTAAGACGATGATCACTCTGTTGCAGTTGCTAACCCAAACAATCAGAGGACCCCCGAAATACTCGAGTAAGTGGCTTATCACATTCACTAGAAGGTCGCTACCCGTCTAAATGAAGTGCACCAACAATACCGATTTTACCCGCAGTCCCTCCTAGGCCGAACGGTCCCAGTGCCCTGGTGATCAACGTTCGAGGGAAGATAACACCCGTGCACGGGCAATATGTCTTTAAGTCCATTTGACCATGCAACGCACCTTATCTTTCGTACAACCAAACAAGTTTGTCTTATATCTATTTCAATTGGCACAACGCCCCAATGTTCTCAATGAATGCCCTGAAGGCCACGAACATTTCGAAGGCACCATGCCGCATCGACAGTTATGCCACATCCGTGCCACAACTATTCTCCTCGTCTCAACGACGCCATCTTTTGTAAGTATTGTGCAGTTGCGCACATTCGCTGTCTTTCCTTGCATCGTGTATTCAATGTACGCCTCGAAGCCGTATTTCTATATTCTACGCCTTAGTATTCAACGTGTTATACTTATGTTCCATCCTTCCGACTCGTGCAACTGAGGCACGCCTCGATAAGGTATTCAATGTTCTATCGCTCGCGTACTGAGGCACTCGCACCGATATAGTCTTTCAATGTTCTAGCATGCTAACTCGTGCGCGGGGGCACGGAATGACTTATGCACTGGGGCACTCGTCGATACTGTTATCCCATGTTCTTATGGCTTGCGCACCGAGACGCTCGCCTTTGCGATATTCCATGTTCCCTAGCGACTCGTACATTTGCTGTACGATTCATTTCAATTATTCTATCTAGTGTTTGACACGCACTATGTTTATCTCTCTATCGAGCCACGCTCGTGGCGTTGATAGGTTAACTCAGCATACAATGATATATATTTTACTTAGGCATGAAGGAGTAGGAAAGAGAGTCAATATCCCCCACCTTGAGTCGATATGCCTTGTCGTTTCGTCGAGCCGATGCGGCTCAATTTTATAACTTCATTGCACGGCCAACTCTCCTGACTTAGCCATTCAAGCACTTCATGCTTCATTGAATTATACGTCGATTTGGCTTACCGTTCCCAAGTCCCAGCCCGTTGTGAGGCGGTGATTTGGGTTTTGCGGACCCGTCGCGAATAAGGCAAAATGTCGACCTCTAATATTTTAGCATAAATGTATAGCCTACACATGAAACCAACTAAAATCAATAATTGCATCGATTTGGGCTTGCGCCTTGGTCGATTCGATTTCTTAGAATCTTCGAGCCGTCTCAACGCACTTATCCTTCGGGGCAAGGCGGCGCTTCGCATCGATTCAACTCGATGCATTCTTTGGGACAATACAACTCTTCGTATCGACTTAGTTCGATGCATTGCTCGGAACAACTTAACTCTCGTATCGATTCGCATTGATACATCTCATTCGGTCAATACAACTCTTTGAGTCAACGACTCAGCATAATGCACCGTGCGGAGCGGGACATTACATAATATACCACTCAAAACAAGGTTCGTCCTTGAACCGAAACCAATACTCCGATTAAGTGTTTTATAGATCGTTTCACGATCTCGTCCCACCGATGTTGTTCAGTTTCACACTATCTTGCAAGCTTTTCATTAATATTTCAAAGTCCTTCCTATAGCTCGATTTAAATTTTGTATACAACTCGATTTGGATTCATACCTATATTCAAGGTGTCCCGAAGATATATGTATTTCGACCAAGTCCAGTGGTAGCAAATTGGAACAAAGCAGACAGGTAAATTTCAATCTTATGCTTGCCATCTCGTACTCTCGATCGGACTTATCTTTAGCAACCGTTCTCGGAATTTTATTGCATACGTATATTCGATACATACGTGATTCATTCAACAAAGTCACTGCACACGACGCGATTCAAAATTGCATTTCTCATTTCGTATGTTTCGTATGGACTATCAACTCTATGCGTTGCGTTGAGCCGTCGCGCATCCAATCACAACGAGTCTCCGCAATGCCTTGCACTCGACGTCGCTACCCAACTTATTTCTGAAGTTTCACTTTGTATCTTATCTCGACATTATTCCCTTTTGTTGACTTGCAAAATTATCAACATTCAGGACTACGTCCGCTAGGTGACTTACCTAGACACCGTGCTTAACTTCTCTCGACGCAACTTTAAATTGACATTGCTCAAAGGCCACAATCTATCCGACACAACAGTTTATATCGAGGCGACGGTGCTCAAGGCAATGATTCGCCTTAACACGAAGATCTTTACGATGCGTCTTACATTCAATTCCTAACGAGTAGGAATTTACTAGCCAAATTCCTAACTTATCCGTCTCGCAACATCGAATATAAGTTCGATTCACGCAAGCTCAATTGCAAGTTAGATCCGAATCTAACAACATGACTCGTAAGTCATTCCCTTATCGTTCTCTTTCATGCATAGCACGATTCTCGCAATCGCCTATCCAAATCACCAAGTTCGTTGGTGAA
Source organism: Iris pallida (assembly GCA_029216955.1). NCBI lineage: Eukaryota > Viridiplantae > Streptophyta > Magnoliopsida > Asparagales > Iridaceae > Iris > Iris pallida. The sequence continues at coordinate 2,481,372 of JANAVB010028198.1, read as the reverse complement.
TTTCTAGATCGATCGCCGACCAACATAACCATTCAAATATTCATCCGACGAATACTCAAAATCTAACTATATCATTCTCAATCGAAAGTTGTCCCAACAATTCTCGATCGCCTAGAATTATCGTTAACATGCACGACATTGTATTTGTTATCAATGCAATTTTATATACGATATCGCATGGGTCATCTTACGGTCTGCAACATTCAATTTGATTTGGCGGTCAAGTCTTCTAGGGTCAGCTGCCCCGAAGCTACGCTCGATAATTGTGGATCATTAACGAAGGACAGTTTACTACGAACCATGTTATATCTTATTTCGGAGCCAAATCACGTTCCGACGATTTCTATGCGACTATCCAATTTTGGACAAAACTATTTCTATCGGCGCAACTGATGCGCAACTATCCTCCGAGTAAAGTCATACACTACCGTCGATGATTCTGCAATTTATGAAATATCTATTCGTATCGAGTTCGAGTCTATCTTATTTGCGGTCGACACACGAGATGCTATATGCATCGAACAATCGTCGATGACTTAATCTCATCTTGATCAATCACAAAGTCCATGATCAACCAGTTCGTTCATTCTCGTATCATTATTTACGAAATTTTGGTGGCACAAGGCACACTCCATTTTGTATTCTCACATCATGCTTACGTTTTTTTATGTATCGATCTCGTTACATCGTACCAATTTCGATAGCGTAAGGGTCAACTTTGAATCCGTTTCAACGTCGACAACTTGCATTGCATACGTCCAAGTTCTCCACAAACATTTTCGTACGTCTCGAATCGTTTCTCGATTCGTTGCATTCCATTATACTTCGATTGCGTAACTGAGTTACCGATTATCCAACATCGAACCCTCAAGTCATACGATCTCACCCTCTAAGTTTCACGTGTTTTTCAGTCGTACTCAAATAAGTTTCGCGTAACGTAACCAACTATCTCTTGGGCACTATTTATCTGCATCAACCCACACTTCACCGTAGTCGTAGGTGCGATCTGATTATATTTCGTCTCGCCCAACATTTCTATCGAGATCGCAAGTCGTGCGATTCGATTTCACTTGCATCGGCTAACATTTCTATCGAGATCGCAAGTCGTGCGATTCGATTACAACGTTTCAAGTTTCCTATCCTGTCAATCTGATTGTTGCCTCAAGGCTTAATCATTTCGCTAGTTTCTGTTACTTGACCGACATATAAATTTTCAATCGACGTATCATTCAATGATACAAGTCCCGCCTTACCGTTCTAACCGATCATCGAAGAACACTTGCATCAACATGTCGTCATACAAATTCTCAATCGAGTCTCGATGCTATCCCGTCCATTGCGGACGAAACTTCTGTTTTTCTCACAACGCGTTATGCAACCCACCGCACAAGTGGTATTGTATATACCACTCGGAATCGAGCCATTCGTCGCACCGGTGGTGTGCCATATACCACTCGGAAATCAAGTCATTTTTCTCGCACAGGGGTATGGACCAACAATCTCTTCCGACTCACGATTTCCGTAGTAATCATACCGATCACAACCGTAACTCTTAATTAATTAAAATCCGACACAACTCGGCCAATGCATTCATTTGCCAACACAAGTTCGGTGCGCAACCGAACTAATTTTGTTTCTATCGATTTACACATTTTAGTTCCTTCAGTTGCATCTCGTGCAACGATTTATTCTTGATATCCGTTGCACTCCGTGTAGCGATTTCACTTTGATATGCATTGCATCATATGCAGCAATTTACTTCTGATACGTATTGTACATCATGTAACGACTTAATTTCGACATTCATTGCACTCGTGCAATAATTTATTTTCGACATCTGTTGCACCTCGTGCAACAATTTATTCCCGACATTCAAAGTCAATGCTCAAATCCGTTCAACCCATTCGATATTGACTTATCACTTTCATCGCAACGCACATTCAAAATCAACATGTGAATCCGTTCAACACATTCCATATGAACTTTCATTTTCTTTTCAACACATCATTTACAATCAACGCGTAGCAATTGCTGCAGCAACATTCCACGACTTTCATTGTATCGATGCAACCAACATTTCTCATATCGATCGTTGCAAACAACGAACATCTCAAATTACAATTTACGACGTGTTGCATCCGCAACAATAAATTCTTGAATTCACATCTCGTAACTTGTTGCACTTGTAGCAACAAACCTTTCACGATTTGCCCTGAAGGATAAGTGCGTTGAGACGGCTCGAAGATTCTAAGAAATCGAATCGACCAAGGCGCAAGTCTGAATCGATGTAAGTATTGATTTTAGTTGGTTTCATGTGCAGGCTATACGTTTACGCTGAAATATTAGAGGTCGACATTTTGCTTTATTCGCGACGGGTCCGTAAAACCCAAATCATCGTCTCGTAACGGGCTGGGACTTGGGCACGGTAAGCCAAATCGGACGTATAATTCAATGAAGCACGAAGTGCTCGAATGGCTAAGTCAGGAGAGTTGGCCGTGCAACGAAGTTATGAAATCGAGCCGTATCGGCTTGGAGAAACGATAAGGCATATCGACTCAAGGTGGGGGGACATTGACTCTCTTTCCCACTCCTTCATGTCTAAATAAAATATATATCATTGTATGCTGAGTTAACCTATCAACGCCACGGGCGTAGCTCGATAGAGAGATAAATATAGTGCGTGTCGAACACTAGATAGAACACTTGAAATAAATCGTACAACAAATGTACGAGTCGCTAGGGAACATGGAATATCGCAAAGGCGAGCGCCTCGGTGCGCAAGCCATAAGAACATGGGATAACTGTTGTAATGCTCCGCTCCACACGACGTATTACGCTGAGGCATTGACTCAACGAGTCACGTTGACCGAATAAAATGTATCGATGTGAATCGATACGAGAGTTACGTTGTCCCGAGCAACGCATCAAACTAAGTCGATGCGAAGAGTTGCCTTGTCCCAAAGAATGCATCGAGTGAATCGATGCGAAGCGTCGCGTTGCCCCGAAGGATAAGTGCATTGAGATGGCCTGAGGCTTAGGCACGGTAAGCCAAATCGAACGTATAATTCAATGAAGCACGAAGTGCTCGAATGGCTAAGTCAGGAGAGTGGCCGTGCAACAAAGTTATAAAATTGAGCCACATCGGCTCGACGATACGACAAGGCATATCGACTCAAGGTGGGAGGATTGACTCTTCATTTTACTTATTCATGTCTAAGTCAGAATATATCATTGTATGCTAAGTTAATCTATCGACGCCACGGACGTGGTCCGATCGGAAGATAAATCGTAGTGTGAGTCTAACACTAGTTAGAACAATTGAAATAAAACGTGCATCAAATGCACGAGTCGCTATGGAATATTGGATATCGCAAAGACGAGCGCCTCGGTACGCAAGCCGCAAGAACATGGGATAACTGTATTCGGCGAGTGCCTTAGTGCACGAACCATACCGTGCCTTCGTGCATGAGTTAGAAAGGATAGAACATTGAAAGACAATAGGCGAGCGCCCTAGCGTGCAAGCCACGAACATTGAACACTAAGGCATAGAACATGGAAATACGGTCGAAACGTGCCTACGTGCACGAGATCATAAAAGATGGCTTTGTTTCGAAAGAATACAGTTGTGGCATAAATGTGGCGGAACTGTCGGATATGACATAATGCCTCGAAAGGTGTTCGGGACCTTCGGGTCGTTCGATTGATGAACATTGAGTTGAGGCATGATGCCATTGAACATTGAAACGAAGTATGAAATATAAGAATATAGAAAGTAAATGGAAGAAATACGAGATGATAAAGTCTGAGTCTCGGACTCAAGACTATGCTTGGTTGTTTGAATAATAGTGCGTTGCATAGTCGAATGGAATGGACTTGAGATAATTGAGATAATAACCCGTGCATGGGTATTCCCTCGAACGGTTAAATGTCGGGGCGCCGGAACCGTTTGGCCTAGGAGGAAATGTATCTTTGATAGACGCACATCCGTAAGACGATTAGCAACCGCTTAGCGAGATGTGAAAAGCCGCAAATGATGGTATGCAGCGGTATGTTTCGGTTATTTGGGATAGCAACCCAACCCGTGAAACGCCGGGCTACCAAAATTTGAGAAAGAAAAGAAGGAGAGAAAAGAAAATAAGGAAAATAAAAGAGAAACTCCTTTAGTCCATTCCGGCGCGGATACGCCAAGACCCTTATATAGTTAAGGAATGATGGATTGAAAGTGTAGGCACGTATGTGTCCCGCACACATAGATCCTGCTGAGAGATGCACTTATAATATGACAGGGAAGGAATGGGGCGTATTCATCTTGCGTCGGTGCAAGGGCGAGTGCGTTCATGATGGTAAGCCACGAATCAAACACGAGATTGCTTGTCTGCTTGCCTATTCAATTCGAATAACATGCTTTACGTTTTCGAATATGCCATGAAATCGACCCTAAGGAGAATATAGCAAGATCATAAGCTAAGTTGCATGATTCAACATAAATACTACAATATCGTTTTAGAAAGAAGGTCTTTGTATCAGTACATACGAGGACGAATGTACTGATCCTCCACCAGCTTTCATGCAGGGTGCAGGGAATGGATTGCTCGCGGCGAAGCTTCGCTTAAACGCGTTGAGGCTTGGAATGCCGAAGCGTATTGAAGCGTGCGATCGCAATGACGCTCGGACTTGCAACATGATTGATGCGACCGAGATATAGAAGGCATGATGTATGGAACGGTGAAATCCTTTATGGGCAAGAAAGAACCTGAGTGTTGTAGCCAATCTGGCATATATTGTTGGGCTATCGAAAGCCTTTGTAATCTCAATTCGAATATCAATAAAAAGAATTGTTTCGTATACTCTGTTTTCCTTTCGTTGTTAATATCAACTCAAAGATAACCATTTGAGAACTTGTCATCTTGCCTTGCACGAGCGCAACTCCAGGCTCGTGCGGCATCACGCCCTCTGCGAGGACGATGATTCGGGTGATTCCGGGTCGGGGCGTGACAAATTGGTATCAGAGCTCTAGGCTCAATTTCTTCTGGACACTTGCTTCATTACAATTCTAAAAAGTTCCCCACCACCAATCGAAATCACTCTTGACTCTACTCGATGCCATACCGGATGTTCCATACAATAAGTCTAATACAAATCGTGTAATTTTGCCACATGTGTTTTGGAAATTACACGATGTTTGCTAAGAAAGTCGTGAAGGGTTTATTGTATTAAGTACAACAAGCCGTGAAATGTTAGTTGCTGCAAGTGCAACAAATTGTGAAATACGATTTGAGATGTTGTTACAATGTAACATGTTGAATGAGAAATAAAATTATGCACGAAGTGCAATGGGTTGTGAATATTGGTTGCACCAATGCGAAAACTTAAATAATGCGTTGCAATGAAAGTGATAAGTCAATATCGAATGTGTTGAACGGATTTGAGCATTGATTTTGAAAGTCGGAAATAAATCGTTGCACGATATGCAACGCATGTCGGAAGTAAACTGTTGCACGTGGTGCAAAGCATATCAAAATAATCGTTGCACGGAGTGCAAAGGAGATTGGAAATAAATCATTGCACGAGATACAACGGAAATGAACTGAAATCATAAATCGATAGAATGAATCGTTCGGTTGCACACCGAAATTGTGTTGGCAAATGAAAATATTGGCCGAGTTGTGTCGGATTTGATTTAATCAAAGTTACGGTTGTGATCAAGCACGATCACTGCAGAAATCGTGAGTGGGAAGATTGTTGGTTCATAGTGAGTATAATGCGAGGGGAAATTACTTTATTTTCGAGTGGTATATGCCATACCATGTATGCGATGAATGACTCAATTTCGAGTGGTATATGGTATATCACTTGTACGATAAATTGCATTGACGCGTTGTGAGAATTACGAAAGGTTTGTCCGCTACGGACGGGAGAGTACCGAGACTCGATTGGAAATTTGTATGACGGTATGTTGATGCAAGTGTTCTTCGAAGATCGGTTGGGACGATAAGGCGAGATTCGTATCAATGAATGATACGTCGGACGAAAATTATAAGTCGGTCGGACGACCGAGACTAGCGGAACGATTATGCCTTGAAGCAATAATCGGATCGACGGGAAAGGAAAACTCGAACTTAGAAATGAGTCACACGACTTGCGATCTCGATAGAAATATTGGGCGAGGCAAATCGAATCGCACGACTTGTGATCTCGATAGAAATGTTGGACGAGGCGAACTATAATCGGATCGCACGATGTGCGACTTCGGTGAAGAGTTGGTTGTGTAATGCCCCAGAACCAGAATACTGGAGAGCGGGGGCGAACATAGCCAGCTACGTATATTGAAGTGCAACCCACCTCGCTATACGGTCACGGCTGTCTAGATATATGAGGGTTTATCTACAAGCCATCAGTCACTTAAGGTCATGAACAAGCCTATTGTCTCAATCTCAAGCAAGTAATAACAATTACAAAATATCAGAGCACCAAATATACAATAGTAAGGCGTCCCATGCATTACATATTTGGATGATCATGAAGCTAGTCGTACAAAATGTCAAGACTAGCAAGAGTTTCAGTCATACATGATCAACCCTAGGATTCGTTAATCATGTTACAGCCTGTAGGCAAACAGTAAATAAGGGTGCAATAGGAGCTAACACATGCTCGACGGCTAAACGCCTCAAAAGAATAATTTTACAATAGAGTGGGAGAGCCAAAAGTGAACCCACTCGTTGCCAGGGTTACACCTGGTGGTCACCATCTGGCTGAAAGGTAGGTAGATCCTCTGGAGCTGCTCCGATATCTGGCCATACAAAACCAGCTGGGTCAGACCCCAGAAAGAGCAAGTGCCACAAAAGAGGCTTCACTTAGGAACTAAAACCAGCATATAATAAATGAATATTAAAGGTAATTATAAGATACTGATAATAACAGGGGCAACAAAATAAATTGAGTACGAGGAAACCATTCAAGTAGCCAGGTTGCAACCCTTAAACCAAACAAGGACCGAGGTTGCAATCCTTCACCTGAATAGAAACTCGTCTCAAATACTCCTGGTAAAGTAAAACATGATGAGCTTGACAGAGGGTGAAATACGACAATAAACGAAAAGAGGATAAGGAACTGCTCCGGGAGCCAGGTTACAACTCTTAAACCAAACAAGGACCGGAGTTGTAACCCTTCGCCTGAACAGAACTGGTCCCCTGATTATTATTGTTAAGGTAAGCATAAGTAATCGTGTCATATCACAATCTTGTAAAACATGACGAGCCTGACATGGGGTGCAATAAGATAATAAACGAAGAGAGGACACAGAACTACTCCGGAAGCCAGGTTACAACCCTTAAACCAAACAAGGACCGGGGTTGTAACCCTTCGCCTGAACAGAACTGGTCCCATGATCATTATTGTTAAGGTAAGCATACCTAATCAGGACGATATATGATAAGATAACCATGGGACTATTCAGATAGCCAAGTTATAACCCTTAAACCAAACAAGGACCGGGGTCGTAACTCTTCATCTGAACGGAACTTGGTTTCTCATCATTTATCGATAAGTAAAGCACAAAAAATTAGGTTATGCCACGATCTTATACAGGATCAGGACAAGACTAAACTGTGCTAGCGTATATCCCAACAATCACGGCCACGCAATGAGTACGGCTTGATACTTTAACCAACTAGGGATTATCACAGGCCTAGTTACTATCAAAATTCAATAAGATTATTCCAACAGCCACAAGCCCTGCAGACCATCCAGGTTATCCAGGTCGAATATCCATCCATGGTGGGGGCAACACTTGACAGTGTGCTGGAAATGTGTCCTACTCATCGGCAGGCTACAAGTCCACTCGAGCACCCAGATAACGGGATTGCATGTAGTGGGGAAAATCTTTTCATGACTACTGAATTATTCTAGTTATTAGCCTTAGTCAATTTTCAGCAGGTACCCCTGTCACGCCCCAGAACCAGAATACTGGAGAGCGGGGGCAGACATAGCCAGCTACGTATATTGAAGTGCAACCCACCTCGCTATACGGTCATGGCTGTCTAGATACATGAGGGTTTAACTACAAGCCAACAGTCACTTAGGGTCATGAACAAGCTTAGTGTCTCAATCACAAGCAAGTAAGTAAATATTACAAGATGTAAGATCACCAAATATACAATAGTAAGGCATCCCAAATATTACATATTTAGCTGATCATGAAGCTAGTCGTTACAAAATGTCAGGACTAGCAAGAGTTTCGGTCATACATGATCAAACCTAGGATTTGCCAATCATGTTACAGCCCGTAGGCAGACAGTAAGTAAAGGTACAATACGAGCTAAACACGTGCTCGCCGGCTAAACGTCTCAAAATAATATTATTACAATAAAATGGGAGAACAAAAAGAAACCCACTCGTTGCCTTGGTTACGCCTGGTAGTCACCATCGGGCTGGAAAGTCGGTAGATCCTCTGGAGCTGCTCCGGTATCTGGCCATACAAAACCAGCTGGGTCAGATCCCAGAAAGAGCAAGTGCCACAAGGAGGCTTCACTTAGGAACTAAAACCAGCAATTAGCACAAGAATATATATGAATAGTAAGAACTGAAAATATGGAAAAAAAATCAGTATGATATACGACGAGATAACCATGGAACTATTCAGATAACCAGGTTACAATCCGTAAACCAAACAAAGATCGGGGTTGTAACCCTTCATCTAAACGGAACTTGGTTTTCCACCATTTATCGGCAAGATAATATAAGAAATTAGGTCATGTAACAATCTTGTACAGGATCAAGACAAGACTAGACTGGTTATGCCTCATCCAACAATCACGGCCAAGCAATAAGTACGGCTTGATACTTTAACTAACTAGGATTATCACAAGCCTAGTTACTAGCAAGATGCAGCGAGATTGTTCCACAGCCACAAGTCCTGCAGACCATCCAGGTTATCCAGGTCGAATATTTGTTCAAGAGGGGGTGCAACACATGACAGTGTGCTGGAAATGTGCCCTACTCGTCGGCAGGCTACAGATCCACAAGCGCGCCAAGGTAACGGGATTGCCTGTAGCTGGAAAATCTTTTCATGACTACTGTGTTATTCTAGTTATTAGCCATAGTCCATTTCAACAGGTACCCCTGACCGTGGTACTCAGGGGTCCCATCCTAAACATGATGCAAGACAAGACTGGTTCATTTGTACAAGCACAATCGCCCACGGTGTCCATGTTATTTATACTGGTCATGTCATGTCATGTCATGTTAGCCGTCACAACAGCAACTCGAGATATATCATGTCAGGTTTACTTGTCAAGAGTGCGCCACGGCGGGCCACTAGCATGTCATGTTACTTGTCAAGAGTGCACTACTACGGGTCGCTATCGTGTTCATGGTACATGTACAGGATAACATAGTACAAGCATTCTATCAAAAGACCCAAGTTACACTGAAGGTCACAAGACATGAGTATAATAAAATAATTAAATCATAAAATACAAGGCTATGGAAGTGTCATACAGCTCGGGCATATGCGACCAGGGAAATAGAGTGCATGTGGTTCAGGGGGACAGTCATATGCAACTCAAAGATGATGGGCGCATATGCGGCTGCGGGAGAGCAACGCTATGCGGTTGAAAAGGGGCATGAGCTTATGCGGCTAGAGGGAATGGGCCATATGCGGCTGCGGGAGAGCCGAGTCCCATGCGGCTCGGAAGAGACTCGGTCTATGTGGCCAGGAAAAGTAGGCTTATACGGCTGGGGAATTTCGAGTTCATGCGGCTGGGAAGGGGACAATTCATGCGGCAAGGGTGATGAGCATATGCGGCTAGAAAAAGAGCAACGCCTTGCGGCTGGAGGAAATGGGGGCCTATACGGCTGAAAGTAAATGGGTCTCATGCGGCTCGCGGGGGAGCGGGGCATATGCGGCTAAGAATCATATGCGACGGGAAGGCTGGGCATATGCGGCTGAAATAACGGAAGTTCATACGGCTACGAAAAAAGAGTCTCATGCGGCTCGCAAGGAGCCCATGGCCTATGTGGCTGAGAAAGCTTGCCGCATGGAAGTCCACACGGTCAAGTACAGCCATACGGCCAGGAATGGCTATGCGGCCATGAACTGTCATGCGGCTGCACTGTTCTTCTTCTCCACTGAATCCGAGAAGAAGAGTCATGGACTCCCTTCTTCAAAGCTTCATAAATCCTTCATCCCAAGTCTAAATCCAGACTTCCATAGGTCAAAATGGGGCAGAACGAGATTCTCTACAACATGGAACCATCACAACTTGATAATAACAAGATTAATAGATCAAAATATAAGAAATCCAAAAATAAAATAAACTTAGATCTACAAGCATTTAGCCAAGGAAATTGAAAATGCTAAGTACTAAAGTGTTTTAGACTGCTATGAAGAAGAGAATGGAACAATAAAACTTGAGTTCCTCCATGAAGCAAGATGCACTTGCCTAAGCTCTTTTCCTCTCTCTCAGGTAGGTGAAGAGTAATGGTAGGGAAGAAGAAGAGTAAATGAGGAATTAATGAGAAGAGAGAGAAAGGAGTGGGTTAATAAATGGTGATGGTGGTGGTAGGTAGGGGTTTTCCTCTTGGTCCATGATGAACCAAAAGCAACCCAAACCGAACCAAGCCAAACCAAACAAGCTGAACCAAGCAAGGAGACATACAATACGAGACAAAATACATACACGTATTCCAAAATATGTAATACGAACCACATGCATTACAACTCTACCCACCTTAAAAGAATTCCGTCCTCGAAATTTAATTAAGAGGCTAGAGGGACAAGGACAAGCTATATTAATCACAGACAAGCTATACTAGGTAATCAATCAAACAATCATTCATTCAAGCAAAGAATTGAGAGCATAAGGCATAAGGAAGACATTATACCTTACGAGTCAAATAGGTCAGAATATCACGATCGGATATCATCCTCACGCTCCCACGTTGACTCACCCAAGGAGTGATGACCCCAAGTAACACGGACTAAACTAATAGTCTTGTTCTTGAGTATCTTCTCTCTTCGATCCAATATAGACACGGGCCTCTCCTCATACGAAAGGTTGGTACCAACAACCAATTCCGAATGATCCAGGATATGGCTCGGGTCCGGGATATACAATCGTAGTTGGGATACATGAAATACGTCATGCACCTCACGTAGCGACGGCGAAAGAGCGAGACAATAGGATACATCTCCTACTCGCTCCAGAATGTCGAACGGTCCTATATACCTAGGACTAAGCTTTCTCCGTACGCCAAAACGAATGACGCCACGGTTAGGCAAAATTCTCAGGAATACATGGTCGTCGACAGAAAACTCAAGAGGGCGCCGATGAGAATCGGCCCAATGGCGCTGGCGATCTTGGACAACTCGAAGATAATCCCTGACTCGCCTGACCACTTTAACTGTCTGGGCAATTATTTTCGGACCGAGCATCTGTCTCTCTCCAACATCATCCCAGGCTAGCGGGGATCTGCACTTCCTACCATACAGTGCCTCGAACGGTGCCATCTGGATACTGGCCTGAAAACTGTTGTTGTATGAGAACTCCACCAGGTGCAGGTGATCTTCCTACGAACCACCGAAGTCGAGTGTACAAGATTTCAACATATCTTCAAGAGTCTGGATCGTACGTTCCGACTGACCATCAGTCTGTGGATGATAAGCTGAGCTGAACTGAAGGCGAGTTCCCAAACTCTCCTGCAGGCTATGTCAAAAGTACGACGTAAATCTTGAATCTCGGTCCGAGGTTATACTGACTGGAACACCGTAAAATCTAACAATCTGCCTGAGGTATATCTCTGCTAGCTGAGCCGTCGACTGACCAACTCTGAACGGGAGGAAGTGAGCCACCTTCGTAAGTCGATCAACTATAATCTAAACAGCATCTCGACCAGCTGGGGATCTAGGTAATCCGGTCACGAAATCCATGGTTACATGCTCCCACTTCCATTCTGGAATCAGCAAGGACTGAAGAAGTCTAGCTGGCCTCTGATGTTCAGCTTTAACTTGTTGGCAAACCAAATATCGAGAGATAAACCGAGCTATCTCCCTCTTCATGCCATTCCACCAAAAGTACTTACAAATATTACGGTACATCTTCGTGCTGCCCGGATGAATGGAATACTGAGAACTGTGGACCTCTGCCATGATCTCATGTCTGATATCTCTACTGGGTACACAAAGACGATCACTATGTCGAAGTGTACCATCTTCATGAATGCATAACTCTGGTCTCCGTCCTGCCTCACACTCTGCTCTGAGCCATTGTAGCTTGGAATCTGCTGACTGCGCCATCTGGATCCTCTCGACTATAGTGGATTGAACTTGCATACTGGCCATCAGTACCACACTGGAAGGGAGAACAACTTCTATACCCATCTTCTGAAGATCTGCTAACAGCTCTGGTTGGGATGTTAAGAAATATACTCCGGCTCTCCTACTCAATGTATCTACTACAACGTTGGCCTTCCCAGGATAATACTGCAGGTTGACATCATAATCTACAAGAAGCTCCAGCCATCTTCTCTGACGCATATTAAGATCCTTCTGGGTGAAAACATACTTCAGGCTCTTGTGGTCGGTGAAAATCTCTACCCTATCTCCGTACAAGTAGTGCCTCCACAACTTAAGTGCAAACACTACTGCTGCCAGCTCCAAGTCATGGGTTGGGTAATTCCTCTCATGATCATGAAGTTGTCGTGACGCATAAGCTATTATCTTCCCATGCAGCATCAGAACACATCCTAAGCCTCTGTAATACCCCGCTCTGCTCGGTGCATTATGATGAGTCGTTGACTCGAAGAGTTGTGTTGACCCGATGAGGTATCGATACGAATCGATATAAGTGTTACGTTAGCCAAAGGTAAGCTATGAGTCGATTGGAATCTATGAATCGAATCGATACAAAGGATGAGTCCGTTTGAACAAGTGCTGATGTTAGTTGATCTGGTGTGCAGGCTATGCCTTTATGCTGGATTACGGATTGTGGTATGGGCGTGATAGGCCAAATCAACCGAGTAGTTCAAAGGAATGGCTAAGTGCGAGAGTTAGCTATGCGACCAAGTTATAGAAGCGAGCCGCTTCAATTCGACGAAACGGCAAGGCATATCGACTTAAGGTGGGAGGGTTCTTGACTCTCTCTCCCTATTCCTTCACGTATAATAAAAGATGTCATTGTATGCGTAAGATATTATTGAGTTAGCAAGCATGGCTCGGCGACGAAAGGTCCAAGTATATTTGAACATTAAGATAGAACATTGAACATTGAACAATTGAAACGACGTGCATCAAGTGCACGGGTTGCGATAGGGCGGTGATGGTAGAACATTAAAAGACAATATCGAGATGTGCATCACGTGTACGCCTCCGAGAACATTGAACACTAGGCGTAGAATATTGTTTACGACATTGAGCGTGCACTCGTGCACTTATGCTACGAAAAGACTAAGTAACCTACGGAACTAGGCTATGAGAATGACTTACGAATGGTATGCATTGAATATGAGTACGAGATAACTAAGCCGTTGGGCGTCGTGCATCAATATAGATGTGTTGGGGCATAACGCCGACGGAGCTCCCCATACGGATGGTGGATTATGTTTATGAGACACAAATATGTTTATGGTGCGAGACTATGTTAATGGAACGGAGGATTGGTTGGAACGATACGATTTGTATGCTATGGTACGTATTGTACGGTCAATGGACTCGGATGGCCCGTACACGGGTGCGACTTCCCTCGGACGGTTACGCCGGGGCACCGGGACCGTTCGGCCTAGGAGAGAATTATGTGTGGTATTTATGGTGCACATCATTCGAACGGATTGCGATCGTCCAGTGCTGTGATAAGCTATAATATCCGTAAGTTTGGGATCCTTCGGATACTGGACTAGCAACCCGTATCGAAGTGATTGTAGGCTTATACATAAGAGATGCAAGTCCATTACGGTACGAAACACCGTGACCTTCATATAGATAGGGCCGGTGGGCTGAAATAAGAGTTGGGTGCAGGCACAGGACCTGCTACCCTTATGCATATGTTTAAGTTTACGATTGGTTTCGTGAATCGTATGATTGCTTATGTAAGTTCTAACCATTATAGGCTAGGCAAAATGGAACGGAGATGAGCACGATCACTATGTTTATATTCATATGATGTCTAACTGTATCTGTCGCAGGGACACGGTATTGGACACACTTATGAAGAGGTGCTATGTTTAAGTATTGCCATGAAACTGATCCTAAGGCTAAGTAGAAAGATCACCAAATAATGATGCATGTTTTACTAAAGATATTTAGTGTTTGGTTTGGGTGCGAGCGGGTCTTAATCAGTATGAAGCGAGGACGAAAGCACTAATCCCCCACTAGTTTGTGCGTAGGTTCAGCTTATGATTGACTCGGGGCATGGCTTGTCTTGGACGTGCCGAGGCATGGAGTCCTTGGCGTTCAAAAGAAGCTACCGCATAGGCGTTCGGACTTGCAACATGGAGATGTTCGGCCGAAGACTACTTGGTGGCTATAAAGAGACATAATATATGGAACAATATAATCTTTTGTGAGCTAGAGAGATCATAAGCGTTGTAGCCAATTGGCAAGTTAAGTTGGACTATTCAGAGCCTTTGTAACCTTCAGTTCATTATGAATAAAAGAGATTCTTATTGCATTCTTTGTTTCCTCCCGCTGCTTATGTTACGACTTTGAGATAATCACTATGTGAACCGTTATCTTGCCTTGCACGAGCGCAACTCCAGGCTCGTACGGCATCACGCCCCAGCGAGGATGATGATTCGGGTAAAATCTAGCGATAACGAGCAATTTCTCGGATCGGGGCATGACAAGTTGGTATCAGAGCGGTTCCATCCTCTGGACCGTGCATGAATCTCTTTGACCCTCAGTTGCTTCGCTATCGAATTCAGTTGACTCTAAGTTAATTTCGCAGCCGCATGGCTCTTGGATCTTCTCGATGCTACAACGAATGTTCTATACAATAAGTCTATATTAAGTGTGTACGTCTGCCACAAGTATGTCGTGACTATCACGCTATCTCTGGGTGCCATCGGAGAGTGTTGGTTGCACGAAGTGCAACGAGTTATGGAATGTTGGTCGCATGAAGTGCAACGAATATGGTGATGTTGGTTGCACGAAGTGCAATAATATACGTATTGTTGATCGTACGAAGTGCGAGGAGTTATATGTTGTCGGTCGCACGATGTGCGAGGAGTTATGTGTTGTTGGTCGCACGAAATGCGAGGAAATATGTGTTGTTGGTTGCACGAAGTACAATTGGTCGATATGTGAGGCGATGCGTGTTATATTGCTATGCAAACGGTTATGTATTGTTGGTTGCACGGAGTGCAGCAAGTCGTGAATCGTTCGTTGTATCGGTACAACTAGTCGATATGGTATGATGCGTGTTGCATGGCTATACGGATGGATAGCGATATGTTGCTCGAGATTGAGTAAAGACCTTGAGTATCGAGAATGAGTTGTTGCACGAGTTGCAACGAGTGAGATTGGAAGATCGCGGATGCGATAGTAACGAGTCAAGTTGGTCGCTAAGTCGAGTTGAGTAGGCGAACGTTTATGTTGGCCGTATGTCGCATTGAGATGTGAATAAGCGAATGTTGCGGGTGTGATTGATATGATCGCCAAGATACGGTTAGAGTGAATGCGTGTCAAACTTGAGAGAACGCTAGAGCTGGGATCGAAAAGATCGCCATACGGGATAGTTGATTAGAAATAGATGTCGGACCTATGCGAAGTGTGATGTCGAGTAATGACTCAATTTCGAGTGGTATATGCAGTACCAATTATGCGATCAGTATAGCGAAGTATTGTATCGGTAACGATAGACTCGATTTCTGAGTGGTATATGGAATACCACTTAATGATAGCTATGTTAAGCCGTTTGGTAACTTACGATAGATTTTTGTCGAGACGATTGTATTGTTACGATATGTTTGTCCTCAACGGACGGAGTAGTACCAAGACTTGAGTGGGAATGACTTGAGAGAAGTCGATGCAAGTATGCTTCGGTAAATTGAGTTGAACGATTACGTGCGAAGTCATACCTATGGAGGATACGTCGGGCGAAGATTCGTTAAGTATAAGTCGAACGATAGACGGAGCATATGCGAAGGAATGTTACGTTGAAAAAATAGTCGACATGGTCGAATGTACGTGAGTTAGTACGAAGACTTGTTCGGAACGTGTTGAGTAGGTACGAAGAAATTGTGCGAACGAATTTGAGTTAGTACGATAAACCGATGGCACGATTTGGAAGTACGAGTTAGGGATATGAGAATGAATATATGAATTGGAAATCATGTCTCGATGATGGTAATTAGTTACAACGGAATAGATTTTGGTACGTGAGACTTGATTCATATTTGAGTTCGGAAAATAACAGTGATTGCAACGATTTGGAGCTTATGAGAGACGAAGATGTTCAAGTTATGCATATCGACGATGGTATTGAGGCGTATCAAAGACGATATGCAATAACTCGGAGATACTCTGATCGAATGAACGAAGATTATGTTGAGCATTGTTGTTGGATGAATAGGATGCAAGTTAAGTTATGAAAATTTGGATGATAACGGTAGGAGTGCTTCAAAAAAATTTGAGAGGGATGTACGTTACTTGGATGAATCAAAAGCGTCTTGATTGCTTCGTGGAGAACCACTATGTTGATATTCTTGTCTTGTGCGAGCGCAACACTAGCCTCGCACATGTGTCACGTCAAATTAGAATGATCATTCTGTGTGAGCGCTGGTATGGTGATTCATCCAGCGGGGATGATCGAACTTGCAAGGTGTGGCAAATTGGATTTAGACTTGTGGTTTGGTGCAAAAGTTATTCGAGGATGGTTTTGATGAGTACGGAATGTGTCGAGCTATGATCACGGATAGGTAAGCTCGAACTTGAGGCGAGTAGATGTCATACGACTGGCAAGGATAGTCGACGGTAGTATATGAGTGATTCGAGTAGTAACGACATGCAATGTGCATAAGTGATTCGAATAGTTAACGACGCATCAGTTGCGCGGGGATAGATAAACTATGGATTGATGAATTACGTCGGATAGGATAAAAGTCTCATAGGAATTGTCGGGAATTGATTTGGCTCCGCGATAGGATATATCATGGTTCGTTGTAACTGTCCCTCGTTGATGATCTTCAATTATCGAGCGTAGTTTCGGAACAGATGACCCTAGAAGACTTGATCGTAAATCAAGTGAATGTTGAAGTCCCATAGGATGACCCTAAAGAAGTCGCATAAAGAAATTTTGTTGAGGATAAGGAATGATGTAGTGCATGTTGAGGATAAGTCTAAGCGAGTGAGTATCGCATTTCGGAAGTTAGCGAGTAGCCTTCGACTAGATCGATATGGTTAAAAAGTTATGATCGATCGAACGAGTGCGTAAGTAGACTTGGTTGGTCGATGATCGAATAGATGTCGAGGAACGAGCTTAGCATAGTGATGCGGTAAGGCGATTGCAAAAATTCTGTAATGCGCGAGAGCAACGAATAGTAGAACGACCCTAAGAGTTGTGTCGTAGATCGGTTTAAGTAACGGTTAGGCTATGTGTGTTGAGCGCACCATCGATATTACGAAACGAACTAGTCAGGATTGATTTGAGAAGTGAGTAAAGGAATTCATATTAGATCGAGAATAGGAGATGGGCGTATCGTAAGAGACCTTGGGTCGGAAAGATTGTTGTCTTTGAACATCATAGACTCAAGTTGACCTCTTGTGTCGGGAGAACGCGAGCACGATGTCTAGATAAGTTACCTAGCGGGGGTAGTCCCAGACGCGATGCATAGGCAGTTCGAGAATGTGGGTCGTGTTGGGATAGTTGTGTGCGAGACTTAACTTAGTACGGATTGTAGACAAAAGAATTTGTGACATGTTGGACTTAGTCCATATCGTTAAGGCCAAGTGTTATGAATGATTGGATGAAAGACTTGGGTTACGTGAGAGATAGGCAAACGGTTGGGCGAATAGGCATTGCGGAGAATTGTTGTGATCGGATGCGCAATGACTCGATGCAATGCGTTAGGTGGCCGGCGAGAAACTTGTGAGATCGAACTAACAGTTTCGAGTTAAGTTATGCACAAAATGTTTGGGAGAATGATCGCATGTTATGGAATGATACGTACGAGAAGTATTTTTGGGAATAGGTGCTAAGATTGGACCAAGTCGAGTACGAAACGATTGGTGCTTGAGGATTTAAGCAAGCTTGTTAGTTGTCCCGATATCCTACAACTGAGCTTGGCTGAAATACATATATTGGTGGGACGCCTAAAATATGTGTATGATCCAAACTAAGTTGTATGATTCAAACGATAGTGGCACGAGATCGTGAAACAATCTAGCGAGACACTTGGATTAAGTGTTGGTTTTGGTTCGAGGACGAACCTTGTTTTGAGTAGTATATTATGTAATGTCCCACTCCGCTCGGTGCATTATGATGAGTCGTTGACTCGAAGAGTTGTGTTGACCCGATGAGGTATCGATGCGAATCGATACAAGTGTTACGTTGGCCAAAGGTAAGCTTTGAGTCGATTGGAATCTATGAATCGAATTGATACAAAGGATGAGTCCGTTTGAACAAGTGTTGATGTTAGTTGATCTGGTGTGCAGGCTATGCCTTTATGCTGGATTACGGATCGTGGTATGGGCGCGATAGGCCAAATCAACCGAGTAGTTCAAAGGAATGGCTAAGTACGAGAGTTAGCTATACGACCAAGTTATGGAAGCGAGCCGCTTCAACTCGACAAAACGGCAAGGCGTATCGACTTAAGGTGGGCGGGTTCTTGACTCTCTCTCCCTATTCCTTCACGTATAATAAAAGATGCCATTGTATGCGTAAGATGTTATCGAGTTAGCGAGCGTGGCTCGGCGACGAAAGGTCCAAGTATATGTTGAACATTAAGATAGAACATTGAACATTGAATAATTGAAGCGACGTGCATCAAGTGCACGGGTCACGGTAGGGCGGTGATGGTAGAACATTGAAAGACAATATCGAGATGTGCATCACGTGCACGCCTCCAAGAATATTGAACACTAGGCGTAGAACATTGATTACTGCGCTGAGCGTGCACTCGTGCACTTATGCTACGAAAAGACTAAGTAACCTACAGAACTAGGCTATGAGAATGACTTATGAATGGTACACGTTGAATATGAGTACGAGATGACTAAGCCGTTGGGCGTCGTGCATCAATATAGATGTGTTAGGGCGTAACGCCGACGGAGCTCCCCATACGGATGGTAGATTATGTTTATGAGACGCAAATATGTTTATGGTGTGAGACTACGTTTATGGAACGGAGGATTGGCTGGAACGATACGATTTGTATGCTATGGTACGTATTGCATGGTCAATGGACTCGGAAGGCCCGTGCACGGGTACGACTTCCCTCGGACGGTTACGCCGGGGCACCGGGACCGTTCGGCCTAGGAGGAAATTATGTGTGGTATTTGTGGTGCACATCATTCGGACGGATTGCGACCGTCTAGTGCTGTGATAAGCTATGATATCCGTAAGTTTGGGATCCTTCGGATACTGGGCTAGCAACCCGTATCGAAGTGATTGTAGGCTTACACATAAGAGATGCCAAGTCCATTACGGTGCGAAACACCGTGACCTTCATATAGATAGGGCCGGTGGGCTGAGATGAGAGTTGGGTGCAGGCGCAGGGCCTGCTACCCTTATGCATATGTTTAAGTTTACGATTGGTTGGTTTCGTGAATCGTATGATTACTTATGTAAGTTCTAACCATTGTAGGCTAGGCAAAATGGGACGGAGATGAGCACGATCACTATGTTTATATTCATATGATGTCTAACTGTATCTGCCGCAGGGACACGGTATTGGACACACTTATGAAGAGGTGCTATGTTTAAGTATTGCCATGAAACTGATCCTAAGGCTAAGTAGAAAGATCACCAAATAATGAGGCATATTTTACTAAAGATATTTAGTATTTGGTTTGGGTGCGAGCGGGTCTTGATCAGTGCGAAGCGAGGACGAAAGCACTAATCTCCCACTAGTTTGTGCGCAGGTTCAGCTTATGATTGACTCGGGGCAGGGCTTGGCTTGGACGTGCCGAGGCATGGAGTCCTTGGCGTTCAAGAGGAGCTACCGCATAGCGTTCGGACTTGCGACATGGAGATGTTCAGCCGAAGACTACTTGGTGGCTATAAAGAGGCATAATGTATGGAACAATGTAATCCTTTGTGAGCTAGAGAGATCATGAACGTTGTAGCCAATTGGCATGTTAAGTTGGGCTATTCAGAGCCTTTGTAACCTTCAGTTCATTATGAATAAAAGAGATTCTTATTACATTCTTTGTTTTCTCCCGCTGCTTATGTTACGACTTTGAGATAATCACTATATGAACCGTTATCTTGCCTTGCACGAGCGCAACTCTAGGCTCATGCGGCATCACGCCCCAGCGAGGACAATGATTCGGGTAAAATCTAGCGAGGACGAGCGATTTCCCAGATCGGGGCGTGACAACCTCTGCCTGAAGCATCACAATACACTGAGAATCCTCCGGTCCCATCTGGAAGCGTGAGAATGGGTGCCACCATCAAGCCTCGCTTCAACTTCTCAAAAGAATCCTGGCACTCTGCTGTCCTAGCAAACTGCACATCCTTGCGGGTCAACTGGGTTAATGGCGCTGAAATTCGAACAAAGTTCAAAACAAATCGCCGGTAGTAGCCGGCCAAACCAAGGAAACTGTGAAATTTTGTAATTGTGCTGGATACTGACCATGACTCAATAGCCACGATCTTCTGGGGATCCACTTCCACTCCTCCTCTGGTGATGATATGACCCAAGTAGAAAATACGATCGAGCCAGAACTTGCATTTACTGAACTTGGCATATAACTGGTATTCTGTGATAATCTGGAGGATAATTCTGAGATGCTGCTCATGCTCTGCCTCACTCTTGCTGTAGACCAGGATATCGTCTAGGAACACAATCATAAACTGATCTAAGTAGGACATGAAGATGCGATTCATGAGGTCCATGAATACAGTCGGCGCATTGGTTGCTCCAAATGGCATAACAAGGAACTCCCAATGCCCATACCTCGATCTAAAAGCTATCTTCGGGACGTCCTGCTCTCTACTCTGATATGATGGTATCCTGAGTGCAAGTCGATCTTCGAAAATACTGCTGCCCCCTTGAGTTGATCAAACAAGTCATCTATCCTTGGAAGAGGGTATCTGTTGTTGATTGTTACTGAGTTCAAGGTACGATAATCTACACATAACCTGGACGTACCATCCTTCTTTTTCACAAGAAGCATCGGGGCTCCCCAAGGTGATCCACTAGCATGAATGAATCCCTTGGTTCTAAGTTCTTCAATCATCTTGTACAATATCTCCAGCTCTGACGGCGCCATCCTGTAGACTCTCTCTGATACTGGGGCTGTCCCGAGGATTAAGTCTATGGTGAACTCGATCTCTCGTTCTAGCGGCATCCCTGGAAGCTCTTCGGGGAAAACATCTGGAAACTCCTCGACTATCCGAGGTAACTACACTGCTGCTACTGCCATCCGCAATACTGGAGGAGAAGGTTCAACTTCGCCACGGAAAAAGGAAAACTCTGGCTCGCCCGGAATGCTAAAAACAACTCTGCTAATGTGGCAGTCTATTCTAGCATACTGGTTCCTCAACCAATCCATCCCTAAGACCACATCATAATCGGCCATCGGGAACTCTATCAATCTAGCGGGGAACTCTCTACCGCTAACTATGATCCGACACGAGGAAAATACTCTATCTACTCCCACGAGTCCGTTACCAGTAAGTATATTGAGCCTTACTGATAATGACTCGGGCTCCAGTCCTATCCGTGTCGTGAATCGTGCAGACATAAATGAATGCGATGTACCAGAATCAAATAAAGCTGAAGCTAGAAAGGAGTTGACGAGAATAATACCTACCACTACCTCTCCTGGTGCCAATCCTTCTTCTACGGTCATCCCCATAGCCTGACCATGCCCTCAGGGTACTGGTCTCCACTGCTGAAATCCTTGCTGCCTGCTCTGATTCAGGGCTTGGGCTTGTGCAAACTGCTGGAGGTGTTGTTGCTGGAATGCCTGGGACTGAGGCGGCAAGGGCCTCTGAGGCTGATACTGCTGCTGCTGCTGGACTGGTGCTGGTCCTCTCACCGAAGGACTATAAAGGTTGGACGATGATGAACTACCCCTATTCGGACAGGATCCAACCTTATAATCTGCTGCTCCACAAGCCAGGCACAATCCCTACACCCTGCGACATTCTGCTACCACATGCCCTGGCTTTCCGCAGTGTGAACATCCCACTGCAGAAGAATGCTTCTGCTTCTGCTGCTGAGGATACGTCGGGGCTGAATGTTGAACCGACGTTACTGAGGTCGTCCGTCTCGGAGCTCCAATGGTCAAAGCCCGAACTACCGGGGCTGGTGCTGAAGACAGATTCATCTGGCCGTGAGATCTCTTCCAACCTCCGGCCCTATCCACGATCCTCTGGAAGGTATACTCATGC
This sequence comes from Iris pallida, assembly GCA_029216955.1. Lineage (NCBI taxonomy): Eukaryota > Viridiplantae > Streptophyta > Magnoliopsida > Asparagales > Iridaceae > Iris > Iris pallida. The sequence goes on along the minus strand of JANAVB010028198.1, from coordinate 2,458,819 downwards.
CTCCTGGCTGCTCTCAAGACTACATCAAAAGTCTGATGCTCAAACTGCTCTACTGCCAATAAGATCTCTAAATGGAGCCCCTGCTGGAATCGCTGGGCCCTATCGAACTCGGTCGCTACCAAGGTGGGAGCAAACCGACTAAGCCTGGAAAACTCGGCCGCATATCCGTCGACCGTCCTGCCCATCTGCTTCGGATTGGTGAACCTCGTGTGTAGATCGTATCGAGCTACAGCATCAAAATACTTGGTCTGGAATCTCTCTCTGAATACTGCCCAAGCAATGGGTGCTACTAATCCAACGGCATGCATCGCCCACCAGCTGCAGGCAAGATCTAATAACTGCAGGCGCACTACGGCCACCTTCTCGGCTTTTGGAGTCCTGGCTGCTTCTAGAATCACCTCTGTGTCCTGAAGCCATGCATCAGCAGCAATTGCATCTTCACTACCATCAAAGAATGGAGGGTTCAAGCGCTTGAAGCTGTTGGTCGTACTGTTACCCTGATGACCTCCTCTGGTCAGAGCATCGGTCACTGCCTGGTGCAAGGCATCTCCTCGACGATCTTGGAAAGCTATCAAGGTCCTGATGAGACCCACCAAAGTACCGTCATCAGGCTCTGCAGGTTGAACTGGCTGGACTGGTAGTTCTCCTCCAGTAGGCACGACTCTGGAGGCCACTCCAGAATGCTGGGCTTGATCTCCAGGTTGTTGCTGATCCACGGGAGGTGCTCCGCCTCGCTGATCGGCAGGACCAGGTACAATGCCGCTGAAGAAGACGACATAGGGAACAATAAGAAAGGACCAGGATAGATCAAAGATACAAGCATGTGATCAGATCAAGATTCCAGGGATTTAGAGAGTATGAACAGAAATTAAGGGCGAGTACTGATTGAGACATCTATTCGGTAAACCCTCACATATCTTGATTTACAAGACCTTCATGGGCCACCACTTAAACCATGTCACGCCCCAGAACCAGAATACTGGAGAGCGGGGGCAGACATAGCCAGCTACGTATATTAAAGTATAACCCACCTCGCTATACGGTCACGGCTGTCTAGATACATGATGGTTTAACTACAAGCCAACAGTCACTTAGGGTCATGAACAAGCCTAGTGTCTCAATCACAAGCAAGTAAGTAAATGTTACAAGATATAAGATCACCAAATATACGATAGTAAGGGGTCCCAAACATTACATATTTTGCTGATCATGAAGCTAGTCGTTACAAAATGTCAGGACTAGCAAGAGTTTCGGTCATACATGATCAACCCTAGGATTTGCCAATCATGTTACAGCCCGTAGGCAGCCAGTAAGTAAAGGTGCAATACGAGTTAAACACGTGCTCGCCGGCTAAACGCCTCAAAAGAATATTTTTATAATAAAGTGGAAGAACAAAAAGAAACCCACTCGTTGCCCTGATTACGCCTGGTGGTCACCATCGGGCTGGAAAGTCGGTAGATCCTCTAGAGCTGCTCCGGTATCTGGCCATACAAAACCAGCTGGGTCAGATCCCAGAAAGAGCAAGTGCCACAAGAAGGCTTCACTTAGGAACTGAAACCAGCAATTAGTACAAGAGTATATATAAATAGTAAGAACTGAAAATATGGAAAAAAATCAGGATGATATACGACGAGATAACCATAGAACTATTCAGATAACCATGTTACAACCCGTAAACCAAACAAGGACCGGGGTTGTAATCCTTTATCTGAACGAAACTTGGTTTTCCACCATTTATCGGTAAGATAATATAAGAAATCAGGTCATGTAACAATCTTGTACAGGATCAAGATAAGACTAGACTGGTTATGTCTCATCCAACAATCACGGCTAAGCAATAAGTAAGGCTTGATACTTTAACCAACTAGGGTTATCACAGGCCTAGTTACTAGCAAGATGCAGCGAGATTGTTCCACAGCCACAAGCCCTGCAGACCATCCAGGTTACCCAGGTCGAATATTTGTTCAAGAGGGGGTGCAACACATGACAGTGTGCTGGAAATGTGCCCTACTCGTCGGCAGGCTACAGATCCACAAGCGCGCCCAGGTAACGGAATTGCCTGTAGCTGGAAAATCTCTTCATGACTACTGTGTTATTCTAGTTATTAGCCTTAGTCAATTTCAACAGGTACTCCTGACCGTGGTACTCAGGGGTCCCATCCTAAACATGATGCAAGACAAGACTGATTCATTTGTATAAGCACAATCGTCCACGGTGTCCATGTTATTTATACCGGTCATGTCATGTCATGTCATGTTAGCCGTCGCAACATCAATTCAAGATATATCATGTCAGGTTTACTTGTCAAGAGTGCGCCATGGCGGGTCACTAGCATGTCATATTACTTGTCAAGAGTGCACCACTACGGGTCGCTATCGTGTTCATGGTACATATGCAGGATAACATAGTACAAGCATTCCATCAAAAGACCCAAGTTACACTGAGGGTCACAAGACATGAGTATAATAAAATAATTAAATCATAAAATACAAAGCTATGGAAGTGCCATACGGCTCGGGCTTATGCGACCAGGAAAAGGGAGTACATGCGGCTCAGGGGGGACAAGCATATGCGGCTCAAAGATGATGGGCGCATATGCGGCTGTGGGAGAGCAACGCTATGCGGTTGAAAAGGGGCAGGAGCTTATGCGGCTGGAGGGAATGGGCCATATGCGGCTGCGGGAGAGCCGAGTCCTATGCGGCTCGGAAGAGACTCGGTCTATGCGGCCAGGAAAAGTAGGCTTATGCGGCTGGGGAATTTCGAGTTCATGCGGCTGGAAAGGGGACAGTTCATGCGGAAAGGGTGATGATCATATGCGGCTAGAAAAGGAGCAACGCCTTGCGGCTGGAGGAAATGGGGGCCTATGTGGCTGAAAGTAAATGGGTCTCATGCGTCTCGCGGGGGAGCGGGGCATATGCGGCTGAGAATCATATGCGGCGGGGAGGCCGGGCATATGCGGCTGAAAGACCGGAAGTTCATGCGGCTACGAAAAAGGAGTCTCATGCGGCTCGCAAGGAGCCCATGGCCTATGCGGCTGAGAAAGCTTGCCGCATGAAAGTCAATGCGGTCAAGTACAGCCATGCGGCCAGGAAAGGCTATACGGCCATGAACTGTCATGCGGCTGCACTATTCTTCTTCTCCACTGAATCCGAGAAGAAGAGTCATGGACTCCCTTCTTCAAAGCTTCATAAATTCTTCATCCCAAGTCTAAATCCAGAATTCTATAGGTCAAAATGGGGCAGAACGAGATTCTCTACAACATGGAACCATCACAAATTGATAATAACAAGATTAAATAGATCAAAACCCAAGAAATCCAAAAATAAAATAAACTTAGATCTATAAGCAATTAGCCATGGAAATTAAAAATGCTAAGTACTAAAGTATTTTAGAATGCTGTGAAGAAGAGAATGGAACAATAAAACTTGAGTTCCTCCATGAAGCAAGATGCACTTGCCTAAGCTCTCCCTCTCTCTCTCAGGTAGGTGAAGAGTAATAGTGGGGAAGAAGAAGAGTAAATGAGGAGTTAATAAGAAGAGAGAGAAAGGAGTGGGTTAATAAATGGTGATGGTGGTGGTAGGTAGGGGTTTTCCCTTGGTCCATAATGAACCAAAAGCAACCCAAGCCGAACCAAGCCAAACCAAACAAGCCGAACCAAGCAAGGAGACATACAATACGAGACAAAATACGTACACGTATTCCAAAATACGTAATACAAACCACAGGCATTACAATCCCTGACCGTGGTATTCAGGGATCCATACCCTAGACATGATACAAGACAGTACTGGTTCATTGCACAAACACAATCATCCACGGTGTCCAGGTCATTCATTATAGTCATGTCATACAAGCCGTCGCAACAGCTTTCAATAATTACCATCATGCGTACTTGTCATATCTTGTTATGTCATGTCATATCAAGTACTTACCATGGCATGCCATGTACCATTATTAACCCGGTCATATCACTCAATTCGTGCTTGTCAAGTCATGAAAAGTATAAAGCATAGAAGGACAATCGGATACACAAGGGCTCAAAGCTCTACGCGAGTGAGCCTCTACGCTAGGCCAAGGGCCTCAAGCGTGGAGTGGCTCTACGCTAGCGCGAGCAAGGGTGCACGTGGGTGGTGTTTTACGCTAGCCGTGCTTTACGCAAGCGAGATTATACGTGCGTAAGATTTTACGAGAGTAGAATTCTACGCACGCAAACTCCCGAGCGAAACTCTACGCAGGTGAAACTCTACGCGAGTGAAACACTCGAGCAAGACTTTACGCACGCGAGAGTCTGTTCAAGCCAGGATTTTACGCGAGCACGATTTTACGCGAGCGGGAGAGCCCCGAGCATAAAATTCGTATGAACTCAGCGTAAAACGGAGTACGCTGGCACGCAATACGTTTGCGTAAAAGGCTAAAATAATATGCTAACACGTAAAACGTGGGTGTAAGACTAAAGGCTACGCTAACACGTTAGAACGTGTGCGTAAAACTTCATCTTCTTTCTATGACCAAGACAAACATGCGTAAAAGCTCAGGAACTCGAGGAACTCCATCTCGGCCAAGACTTGGTGAAGTCCGGCCATCTCAACGCCAAACTTGCATAAAATTAAGAGGCCTACTACATGGAACTCTTAGTTTTCAAAAATAAGCCATTTTAGTAGATCAAAACCAAGAAGATCAAAATGCTAGAAACTTAGATCTACATGAAATGAGCCATGGAATTTGAAAATGCTAAGTACTAAAGTGACTTAGAATCTTGTGGAGAAGAAAATGGAACAATAAAATTGAGTTCCTCCATGAAGCAAGTTGTACTTGTCTAAACCTTCTGTAACGTGGAAGAGAGTAATGGTGAGGAAAAGTAATGAAGAAGAAGAAGTAAATGAGGAGAGAGAGTGTGTTAGGCGGCTATTAAAGGAAAAGAGGGGTGGTAGGTGGGGGTTTGGTCCACATGAAAAACCAATCCAAATCGAACCAAGCCAACCAAGTCGAACCAAGCAAGTGAAATACCATAATAAGTCATGAAATGAGACGTGAAATATACGTACACGCATACCAAAATACGTAATACGAACTATGGTCGTTACAACTCTACCCACCTTAAAAGAATTTCGTCCTCAAAATTTAATTAAGAGGCTAGAGCGGCAAGGACAAGCTATACTAATCACAGGTAACCTATAACAAGACAATCAATCAAGCAATCATTCAAGCTAGGGACTGAGAGCATAAGGTATAAGAAATATATTATACCTTATGAGTCAAATAGGTCGGGATATCGCGATCGGATATCATCCTCACGCTCCCATATTGACTCATCCAAAGAGTGATGACCCCAAGCAACACAGACTAAACTAATAGTCTTGTTCTTGAGTATCTTCTCTCTCCGGTCCAATATAGACACGGACCTCTCCTCATACGAAAGGTTGGTACCAACAACCAATTCCGAATGATCCAGGACGTGGCTCGGGTTTGGGATATACCGTCGTAGCTGGGATACATGGAACACATCATGCACCTCACGTAACGACGACGGAAGAGCGAGACGATAGGATATATCTCCTACTCGCTCCAGAATGTCGAACGGTCCTATATACCTAGGACTAAGCTTTCTCCGTACGCCGAAACGAATGACGCCACGGTTAGGCAAAATCCTCAGGAATACATGATCGCCGACCGAGAATTCAAGGGGACGCTGATGAGAATTGGCCCAATGATGCTGGCGATCTTGGGCAACTCAAAGATGATCTCTGACTCTTCTGACCACCTCATCAGTCTGAGCAATCATTTTCGGACCGAGCATCTGTCTCTCTCCAATATCATCCCATGCTAGCGGGGATCTGCACTTTCTACCATAAAGTGCCTCGAACGGTGCTATCTGGATACTGACCTGGAAACTGTTGTTGTACGAGAACTCCACCAGGTGCAGGTGATCTTTCCTCGAACCACCAAAGTCGAGGGTATAAGATCTCAATATATCTTACAAGGTTCGTATGGTACGCTTTGACTGACCATCTGTCTGCGGATGATAAGCTGAGCTGAACTGGAGGTGAGTTCCCAAACTCTCCTACAGGCTACGCCAAAAGTGCGATGTAAATCTTGAATCTCTATCCGAGGTGATATTGACTGGTACTCCGTACAACCTGACTATCTGCCTGAGATACATCTCTGCTAGCTGAGCCGTCGACTGACCAACTCTGAATGGGAGAAAGTGAGCCACCTTCGTGAGCATGTCTATAATGACCCAGATAGCATCTCTACCGGCCGGGGACCTAGGTAATCTAGTCATAAAATTTATGGATATATGCTTCCACTTCCATTCTAGAATTGGCAAGGGCTGGAGAAGTCCAGTTGACCTCTGATGTTCAGCTTTAACTTGTTGGCAAACCAAACATCGAGAGACGAACCGGACTATCTCCCTCTTTATGCCATTCTACCAAAAGTGTTGACGAATATCACGGTACATCTTCGTACCGCCCGGATGAACTGAATACTGAGAACTGTGAGCCTCTGCCATGATCTTATGTTTGATATCTCCACTGGGTACACAAAGACGCTTTCCATGTCGAAGTATACCGTCTTTATGGATGCATAACTCTAGTCTTTGTCCTGTCTCACATTCTGTTCTAAGCCGCTGAAGCTTAGAATCTGCTGACTGTGCCATCCGGATCCTCTCGACTATACTGGACTGAACTTGCATACTGGCCATCAATGCCATACTGGTAGGAAGGACAACTTCTATGTCCATCTTCTGAAGATCTGCTAACAACTCTGGTTGTGCTGTTAGGAAATAAACTCCGGCTCTTCTGCTCAATGCATCTGCAACAACGTTGGCCTTCCCAGGATGATACTGCAGGTTGACATCATAATCCACAAGTAGCTCTAGCCACCTCCTCTGACGCATGTTAAGATCCTTCTGGGTGAAAACATACTTCAGCCTCTTATGGTCGGTGAAAATCTCTACCCTATCTTCGTACAAGTAGTGCCTCCACAACTTAAGTGCAAATACTACTGCTGCCAGCTCCAAGTCATGGGTTGGGTAATTCCTCTCATGATCACGAAGTTGACGTGACGCATAAGCTATTACCTTCCCATACTGCATCAAAACACATCCTAAGCCTCTGTCTGAAGCGTCATAATACACTGAGAATCCTCCGATCCCATCTGGAAGTGTGAGAATGGGAGCCGTCATCAAGCCTCGCTTCAACTTCACAAAGGAATCCTGGTATTCTGCTGTCCAAGCAAACTGCATATCCTTGCGGGTCAACTGGGTTAATGGCGCTAAAATCTGAGCAAAGTCTGAAACAAATCGCCGGTAGTAGCCGACCAAACCAAGAAAACTGCAAACTTCTACAACTGTGCTGGGTACTGGCCATGTCTCAATGGCCACGATCTTCTGGGGATCCACTTCTACTCCTCCTCTGGTGATGATATGACCCAAGTATGAAATACGATCGAGCCAGAACTCGTATTTACTAAACTTGGCATACAACTGGTGCTCCCTGAGAGTATGAAAAACCATACGGAGATGCTGCTCATGCTCCGCTTCACTCTTGCTGTAGACCAGGATGTCGTCTAGGAACACAATCACGAACTGATCCAAATAAGGCATAAAGATACGATTCATGAGGTCCATGAATACGGCCGGCACATTGGTTGCTCCAAATGGCATAATAAGGAACTTCCAACGTCCATATCTAGATCTGAAAGTTGTTTTCGGGATATCATGCTCTCTAACTCTAATCTGATGATATCCTGATCGCAAGTTGATCTTCGAGAATACTGCTGCTCCCTTGAGTTGATCAAACAAGTCATCTATCCTCGGGAGAGGGTATCTGTTCTTGATTGTCACTGAGTTCAAGGTACGATAATCTATACATAATCTGGACGTACCATCCTTCTTTTTCACAAGAAGCATCGGGGCTCCCAAGGTAATCCACTAGCACGAATGAATCCCTTGGTCCTGAGTTCTTCAATCATCTTTTATAATATCTCTAACTCTGATGGTGCCATCCTGTAGACTCTCTCTGACACTGGGGCTGTCCCGGAGATCAAGTCAATAGTGAACTCAATTTCTCGCTCTGGCGATATTCCTGGAAGATCTTCTGGGAAAATATCTGGAAACTCCTCGACTATTCGGGGTAACTGCACTGCTGCTACTGCTATCCGTAACACTGGATGAGAAGGTTCAACTTCGCCTTGGGAGAAGAAAAATTCTGGCTCACCGAAAATGTTAAAAAAACCCTGCCAATTTGGCAGTCTATCCTAGCATACTGGTCCCTCAACCAATCCATCCCTAAGACCATATCATAATCGGCCATCGGAAACTCTATCAATCTAGCGGGAAATTCTCTACCGTTAACTATGATCCGACACGAGAAAAAGTCTTTATCTACTCCCACAAGCCCGTTACCAGTAAGTATATTGAGCCTTACTGATAGTGACTCGGGCTCTAGTCCTATCCGTGTCGTGAATCGTGCAGACATAAACGAATGCGATGCACCAGAATCAAATAATACTAAAGCTGGAAAGGTGTTGACGAGAATAGTACCTGCCACCACCTCACCTGGTGCTAATCCTTCTTCCTCCATGGTCAAAGACAGCACTTGACCATATCCTCTGGGTGCGGGTCCCCTCTGCTAAAAACTCTTCTGCCTGTTCTGGATCAGGGCTTGGGCATACTGCTACGGTCTCTACTGCTGGAATACCTGGGCCTGCGTCGGCAATGGCCTCGGGAACGGGTATTGCTGCTGCTGCTGGACTGGTGCTGGTCCTCTAACTGAAGGACTAGAGAAGGCTGATGAAGATGAACTCCCCCTGTTCGGGCAGTTTCCAACCCTGTGGTCCGGGATACCACAAACCAAGCACAAACCCTCTGCTCTGCGATACTCTGATACCACATGCCCTGGCTTTCCATAATGAGTGCAACCCATTGCGAAAGACTGCTTCTGCTTCTGCTGAGGGTACATCAGGGTTGAATGTTGAACCGATGTCACTGAGGTCGCCCACTTCGGTGCTCCAATGGTCAAAGCCCTGGCTGTCGGGGCTGGTACTGAAGACTGATTCATCTGGCCATGGGATCGCTTCCGACCCCCGGTCCTATCCATGATCCTCTATGAGGTATACTCATGCCTCCTGGCTGCTCTCAATACTGCATCAAAAGTCTGATGCTCAAACTGCTCTACTGCCAATAAGATCTCCAGGTGAAATCCCTGTTGGAACCGCTGGGCTTTATCGAACTCGGTCGCTACCAAGGTAGAAGCAAACCGGCTAAGTCTCGAAAACTCGACCGCATAACCATCGACCGTTCTGTCCATCTGCTTCAGATTGGTGAACCTCGTCTGTAGATCGTACCGAGCTACAACATCAAAATACTTGGTCTGGAATCTCTCACGAAATACCGTCCAGGCAATAGGTGCCACTAATCCAATGGCCTATGCTGTCCACCAGCTGCGGGCCAAATCCAATAACTGTAGGCGCACCACGGCCACCTTCTCGTTTTCTGGAGTCCTGGCTGCTTCTAGAATCACCTCTGTGTCCTGAAGCCAAGCATCTGCGGCAATAGCATCTTCACTGCTGTCAAAGAATGGAGGGTTCAAGCGCTTGAAGCTGTTGGCTGCGCTGTTACCCTTGTGACATCCTTTGGCCAGAGCATCTGCCACTGCCTGGTGCAAGGTATCTCCTCGACGATCCTGAGAAGCTAATAAGGTCCTGATGAGACCTACCAAAGTGCCATTATCAGGCTCTGCAGGCTGGACGGACTGAACTGGTGGCTCTTGACTCCCAGTAGGCATGACTCTGGAGGCTACTCCTGAATTCTGGGCTTGATCTCCGGGTTGCTGCTGGTCCACATGTGGTGCTCCACCTTGTTGATCGACAGGTCCAAGAATAATGTCGCTGAATAAGAAGATATAGGGAACAATAAGGAAGGACCAGGACAGATCAAAGATACAAGCATGTGATCAGGTCAAGATTTCAGGGATTTAGAAGAAACGAGTAGAGATCAAGGGCGAGTACTGATTGAGACATCTATTCGGTAACCCTCACTTATCTTGATTCACAAGACCTGCATGGGCCACCACTTAAACCATGTAACGCCCCAGAACCAGAATACTGGAGAGCGGGGGCGAACATAGCCAGCTACGTATATTGAAGTCCAATGCACCTCGCTATACGGTCACGGCTGTCTAGATACATGAGGGTTTATCTACAAGCCATCAGTTACTTAAGATCATGAACAAGCCTATTGTCTCAATCGTAAGCAAGTAATAACAATTACAAGATATCAGAGTACCAAATATATAATAGTAAGGCGTCCCATATATTACATATTTGGATGATCATGAAGCTAGTCGTACAAAATGTCAAGACTATCAAGAGTTTCAGTCATACATGATCAACCCTAGGATTCGTTAATCATGTTACAGCCCGTAGGCAGACAGTAAATAAGGGTACAATACGAGCTAACACGTGCTCGTCGGCTAAACGCCTCAAAAGAATAATTTTACAATAGAGTGGGAGAGCCAAAAGTAAACCCACTCGTTGCCAGGGTTACGCCTGGTGTCACTACCACATTTCTAGGATAAGGGTATTTCTGTCATTTCATAATTTGAGTCTTTTTTTTTCTTGTAATAAGATGGTTGTAATTATTAGTAGTCTAATAAATCATTAGTCATGGTAGACCTCATTTATTTGACTTGACCAACTAGTTGATAAATTAGACTCTATTCATGGTTAGGTTGAACACATGCCTTAATTAGAGCCAAACCACTTAGCCTACTTAAGGACCCACTTAATACTAAGTGTAAGGAGAGGATTAGGGCTAGTCTAGAGCCTATTTAACCCCCATTTTACCTAAAATAGCAGCCACCATAAAACTAGGGTTTCCATCCTTTCCTCCATTTCAAACTTTCCCAAATTTCTTCCTCTTTCCTCCATTATTTGGGCAAAAGCTTGGGGGAGCTCAAGAAGACTAGGAGAAGGCTCTAGCAAGGGTTTGAAGGCTCATTCTCCATCCATCTTCCCCATTTTTGTGGAGATTTGTGAAGGCTCCTTCCTACATAGGTATAACTCCCTAAACTTGCATTTCCATGGTTCAAATCCTTGTATTCATATAGGAGACCCACCCCATGACTCATAGGAAGTGTATTGAGGTCCTGGTGAGCCTATTTGTGATGGTTTCATAGAGTTTTGTGTCCCTCCTAGGAGAACTACGAATTTTGACCTCTATGTGCTTGTTAAAATATCTAAGAGACCATTTATATTCTGTTTTTAGTTTTATACCTATATATATATATATGTATATATATATATATATTTATATATATGCTTATATTTATAACTATGGTTGTGTATACATATGTATATAAGCATGTGGATGATAGTCTAGGGACTTAGTTATGTTTTGGTCGAGTTATTGATGTAATGGGAGGCTCGGCCTGTGAATTCTCACTGTTCTGAGACTGTCCTGGTTGTGCAGTGTGTAAATTGGCTTGGCAATGTGATTGTATTAGGATATCAGTTAGTGATATGATAAGTGAATGTGTACTAGAGTCCTAGTGATGGTTTAATGGCTGTTAGTTAGAGTATATGAGAAGGGATTTGGTATTGAGTGTATCTGAATTTCAGGGAGGCCATTTGGCCATAAATTCTTAGGCCATAGCCTTGTGTGACAGAGGTATTAGGAGGGGGTTTCCTTGTCTAACATCATAAGTGTTTCAGCAGGGGTTGGGATATCTAAGTGTGTATGAGAATTGTGTGTATGTGTGACCACATATGAGGGGGTTTACCTATGAACTGGAAATTAAGAGAGAGGGTGTGGGGTTCAGTCCCTTTGAACTAGGTTCGAGTATCAGCCAGTTGAGATTAGAGGCAGGGCACTTGTGCCACTTCACAGTGCATAGGATATGGAAGGGGGCTTGAATTATGTTTCACTGTTTTGGTATCAGTTAAGTAAACCAATTTGAGGGTTCAGTCCAGAGAGAGAGGGTCAATGTCTAGTGTATCAAGTGAGAGTCCTAAACTAGGTGCTAGTGTCATGTATCAGTGTTATGTTAATATTTAGGTTGTGTACTGAACACTGGTAGCAGGGGATTTGAGAGTTTATGGGTCATGTGTGTCTTAGTTGCAGTAAATTAGATACGGGTATCAGAGCTCTGGGTTTGGCCTTAGGCAATTTTGGTCCCATGGCCATCAAGCATGTGTTCGAGTGAGAGAGGGACCACTTTTGGGCATGTAAAGTTTGATACTCACAGTATCAGAGTGGTATCAATGGTTCAGTGAGTGAGTGAGTGAGGGCTTGGCCTGTGGGGTGTGAATACTGGGTTGGGGCAGGGGCTCGAGTAGTATCTTGGCCATTTGGCCTTTGGCAATTGGTTTTGGTCCAGAGATGTGAGGGAACTTGTTCTTGGTTCAGTCCCAAAATCACCTAAGATTTTCAGACCATCTTAGTTTCAGCCCTCTAGATGGATGCCCAATAGTTTATAGCCCAGGTTTTCCATTTGTTCAGCTGCTATATGAGACTGTCCTGTATAACTTATTTGTTCAGTCCAAGGAGGTTCCTCTAGTATCAGTCTTGGACTGAATGATAGGGATACTTGGGAGTATCATATGGACGGATACATGAAACTTAATACATCAAGTTTAAGACTGAACTGAAATACAAGGAATGAGTTAACTGGATGCAGGAGTTGAGAGAATAGGGGAGGGGTTCATATCAGATGGTGTATGGGTGTAGAAAGAGTTGAGAGTATAATGATGCAGTGGAGTAGGGAGGTCCATTCAGTGTTCAGAGTTTGTGAAATTATGTGTGTGGCTAAATCTTAGTGTTTAGTGTCCTATCTAGTGCTCAGTTAGTATCAATGGGTGAGGGAGCAGAGCAATTAAGCCAAGCTCGATTAGCCATGGCCAATTGGCCTTTAGCCTATGAGTGTGTAGCTGGATTAGAGTTTAGACTTGGGTATTAGAGTTTGAAGTTTTGTCTTAGGGTTTGGACTTGGTATCAGGTGTTAGAGTATCTTAGGAGTGTTTAGATTTTAGAGTATATGTTGGATATAAGTTAATAGTTCAGTTTTGACTTGAGATTGTGAGTGAGTGTGTGTGTTATCTTGGTAATATAAATTACCAACTAGTTTATGGCAGAGCCTTGTTGGTCTTGCAAATGCAAGCATCAGCAGGCATTGCAGCTGGAAATGCAAGCAGCCAGGCTTGGCCTTGCATTTCAGAGCTTTGCTTGGCCTTGCTGAGCCTTGGTAGTTGCAGCACTGGCCCAGGCACTAGCAGCAGGGGATCTTTCCTCTTGGGCTTTGGTTGGGCCATTTGGCCACTTGGTTTGAGATGGGATAAGGAGATAGTACCAGTGAGGATACATCACTGTATCAGTATGCAGGAGATCCTGTTAGATAGGTTAGGGGCTTTTGCCTATGTGTATGAGTGCTTATAGGGATCCGAAATTTATTGGTTTTGTGTGTTCTTGTGTGTGTGTGTTAGGAGAGTGTCTTCATGTATCAGTTAGTGCCATAAGTGTTTATATCATTGAAAAGTTAGTCCTAGTGTCCTTAGTTTATATGTGTGTGTGTGTGTGTGTGTGTCAGTGTTCATGTATCAGTGTGGACTGACTTGAGTTTCAGCTGGGCTATTAGTGAGTTAGGGAGTGCGTGTGAAGGACTAATCCTAGTGCAGTGGGGGTGCTTAGCTACTGAAGGCTGGTGTCAGATGTTTAGAAGAGAGGAGAGGGGCCTGTAGGCCATGTGTGGCTTGGGGCAGGCCATTAGGCTACTGCCCAGGCCAGTGTAGGCCAACTGGCCATTAGCCTTTGGGTCTAGGTTCTATGTATCAGAGATTTTAGGGTGTACTGTTAGTATCCTAAATGGAGATATGTACATGTTTGTGGATATATATATATATATATATATATATATATATATATATATATATATATATATATATATATATATATATATATATATATATATATATATATATATATATATATATATATATATATTTTATCCTATCATATATATATATATATATATATATATATATATATATATATATATATATATATATATATGATAGGATAAATATATATATATATATATATATATATATATATATATATATATATATCCTATCATATATATATATATATATATATATATATATATATATATATATATATATATATATATATATATATATATATATATATATATATATATATATATATATGATAGGAAGGGGCTATTGAGGACAGAGTTTAGAATGGGATCATACCATACTACAATACAAAGGTGTGTTAGCATTTGAACCTAAGGGTAACCTGTGTGGGTCAGCCACATTGTTGGCCACAAGAAACCTTTTCCTTCTCTTTCCTGTATGTACATGTATCTAATTAGGAAAAAGAGGGCATTAGTATACTGCTATATGTGGTTGTTTCACACTAGTATGAAGGTAGAGAATGTATAATAGGATATGTACACATCAGAGTATAGGGGGTAAATATGGAATGTGGGCAAGTATCTAATATATATGATACTCATACATTTATATAAATATATATTATAACTAGGTAGATAATGATTTGATATAGGTTAACTAGACCTAGAATGACCTAGATTTGACTAAGGTTTGACCAGGGTTGACCAGTTGACCAAAAGTCAACTGTGAGTCAACAATTGACCTAGTTTTGACCTAGATTGCATACCACTCACTAGAAAACCATGTTTGACACTATCTAACACCCATTTAATACATGTATCTCATCTATAGGCTTTGTGACTCCACTTTGAGGCTCAGTTCACATTCATTGCTCAGGACGACAGGCGAGTACATTCTCTGATAGTTTTATTATGTTGATATATCCTGTGATGCATGTTATATTAGTGTTATATCTTGATTCTGACACGATGGACTCACGGATTGGTATTTTATGGATTTCTTGATTGGAGATATGTAATTTCACGCCTATCTTAAATAATGTAATCATGACTAATGCATCCTTCGTGACTAATGAAATGCGTGTCAAAGAACCTGGATTCCATGTGTACTAGTCGGGAGGAAAAATACCTAAGAGACATGTGAACATACCCTTTCTATCCTATTGGTCTTTCGTGAATAATAGCGGCTACACACGTATGTGTATGGTTTGCCGGATATATCCCTCTAGCCGTTCACATGTCAAACTTGGTATTTCAAATCACCGGTCTTAACACAGTTTGTCTGAGTTGTCTACAACATATCTTGTATGACAGGTTTACTCATTTTTATATATCTGTCTGTTTCTCATATGATCTTGTACACTCAAATTTTTATTATATATTACCTCTACAACTTGATCATCAAGAATTTCATTATTATTTCATGATTCATAGCGCTTGTCAATTATTTTGAACTGTTAGATGATGTGCTCGTTCCAATCCTGACTGGATGTGTTGACAAATATTACAGATGATGATGATGGTGACTGTCCTACTTTCTATGGGGCATATGAGGATGACACTCAGAAGCCTGAGGAGCATCTAGCTCAGTAGAGGACTACCCTCTTGATTAGACTAGTTAGTTAGGCTTGACTAGACTACGATCCAGCTAGTACTTGAGACTTGTAGTATATTTATTACTCTGGGATCTTGTGTTATGTTTTGAACTCTAACTTGTGTTGGGATCTTGTATATTTTCAGTTATTTTTGTCTATCTTATCTTTCATAAATCGTGCTATCTTCCTTAGATTTTCTTGTGATTGGGTTATGCCATATTATACCTCCGTACGGAAATGACAGGTACCCTTATAATTATCTAGTTGTAGTATTTATAGACGACCTATACAGCGTTCTACCGTCGATTCTGCAGTGTAGGCTGGACGTACCCACGTTCTCGTGCCCTTCCTCATGGTGCGGGTCGTGACACATTTTTGTGGTGGCCCATAGAGGTCAGTGTCGCAATTAGTGCGATCTCGTAATGGTGCTCGACTTAGAGTACTAATTACGAACCTGCAATTAGGACGTAGGATCTAGGATATGATAGGAGTTACTCAATCGCATTTTAGGAAAATTCTGAACTTTTGATTACCATGACAACTCTTCTTGCATTTGAATTCAATTGTCCTTCCTTGATTTTCATTATCATGTGCCATATTGACCTCCTTGTTTCAATCTGTCCTCAGGATGACGATTACTCGCTCTCAGGCAGCAGGACCTAGTATTGTTCCAGAGAGGCCCGATCTGGTAGGACCTCCACCTCCGGCTACGGAAGCTGCAGTTGAGGGAGCTGCCACCTCAGTTCCTGTCCTTCAGGCGGGAGTAGCAGCGACAGTTCCAGGAGGTCTTCCACCTCCAGCTGCGGGACCGTCCATAGTCATTCCTGAGACTCTTCCACCGCTGCCTCCGCTACAGACGGATGTGCAGCAGATGATGGCCCTTCTACAGCAGATGATGCAGACCTAGAGGGCCCAGGCAGAGGCACAGCAGCATCAGGCTTACGCATCCAACCGCCAGACAGATGTGCTACGACAGAGCATGGAGAACTCTCACCAGCTGGCGATGGCAGCAGTAGAGAGGGTTATGCAGGGTACAGTTCAGGGTGCCCCAGTTCAGTAGCAGGGTCAGGGAAGGCCTGGCACATGCCTAGATTTTAGGAAGATGAACCTGAAGGACTTCAAGGGTACTGAGGGTATCCTGTATACAGATGACTGGTTGGAGGATGTCCAGCGGAGCCTGGAGTAAGCAGAGGTCCCGAAAGGGCTTTGGGTGACGTCTGCAGCGAGCCAGTTTTTTGATATAGCCCTGACTTGGTTTCGTACGGATCCTCGTGCGTCGGTGAGGGATTTGACTTGGAAGAACTTCAGGCGGCTCTTTAAGGAGAAGTTCTATCCCGATGTGGCCTTGACAGCTTTGGAGGGACAGTTCATCGGATTAGTGCAGGGGAACTCGTCGGTGGACGAGTATGCAGCGGAGTTATTTCGTCTAAGTAGGTTCTCACCAGATCTGATACAGAATGAGGGGTATAAGGCCCGCAAGTTCCGGAGGGGTCTTATTCATGCTATTCGCACTCGTACTTCCGGGCGACGCGATGCGACCTTCGAGTAGATACTGATGGAGGCACAGATAGTAGAGGAGGACTTCGGCCTTAAGCCGAAGAGGGGCAGCGATGTTCTTGGAGCTAGCAGTAGTACGGGACCGGCTAAGCGTCCCTATGTTCAGAAGGAGTACCCTCAACGAGCTGAAGCTCAGGTTCAGCAGCAGAGACAGGGAGACCGGGCTTCTCTTTGCAACTGTTGTAGGAAGCCTGGTCATTCATGGGACATCTGCAGGAAGAAGCTGAAGGTGTGCCTATTTTGTGGGTCAGCTGCGCACCAGATGAGGGATTGTCCTAATATACTTCCATCTGGCAGAGCGCAGGGCCAGAGAGGTGGAGATAGGCCACCTGTGGCACCGTACCATGCCCAACACCAGAGGGGTAGGGCTTTTGCGATGGCGGTCGAGGAGACCGATGCTGCAGGTGATGGGATAGCAGGTATGTCTTTTTCGTCCTTCTTTTCCATCTTGTTGTATGATTCCATTAGTACCTGTCAGGATACTTTGTGATGTGCTAGATAGTATAGTGACCCTGATCAAGACTGCAATATCACGACCAGTAGGACCACAATTTGTATGTTTTAGATATAGTTTTCGTGACCTTGATTGTTGGAGGTTTAACCTAGAAGAAGTACGACCATCTTAATTTCGAGGACAAAATTTTCTTGGCGGGAGATTTATCACTACCACTTTTCTAGGATAAGGGTATTTCTGTCATTTCATAAATTGAGTCTTTTTTTCTTTTAATAGGATGGTTGTAATTATTAGCAGTCTAATAAATCATTAGTCATGTGTAAACCCCCAAGAATTTTCTAATTATTTTAGTGATTTAAAAATTATTTCTAATATATTATTTGGCATTAAAGAGTTAGTTGGTATATATGGGTGTATTTCTAGATATATAAATATATATATATATAATATGTGTGTGATTGTGTGCTTGATATTTTAAGTGCTACTAAATATAGTCTATGATTATTATAAGGATTTTATTACTTAATTATAATTTATAGGAATTTTATGGGCTTATATGCATTATATATATATATATATATATATATATATATATATATATATATATATATATATATATATAAGAAGAAAAAAAAAGAAAAAAAAAGAAAGATGCTGTGGTGGACCGACCACCGAACAGTGCTAAGGAAAGGAAAAAGGAAAGGAAAAGGAAAAAGAAAGGAAATATATATATATATATATATATATATATATATATATATATATATATATATATATATATATATATATATATATATATATATATATATTAATAACAAACCCCCCCTCCCCCCCCACTACACGTGGGCGGGTCCCACTCCCCAATCCCTGCTGCGTGCAGCAATTCACCCGAGGCACCCAACCCGTGGGAATTTCAAATTTTCTAAACCCAATAGTATTAGGTTTATGACACAACTTGTTATATATGTAACTTTTTCCACAAGCCTCAAAACCCTAATCTTTCAAAACGAAAGTTGAGTCTGATCATACCCTATTCGCCTGCGAATTCGTTTCACCAGCGACGAAGCTTTGTGCGCGACGAACGGAGCATCGAAAGTCAGCCCCGCGTCACCCACGGAGCAGTTTTCCCACTCAACGTACCCTACTTCCCTACGACGTAACTTTTTATTCGTAGCACCGATTTTTGATCCGTAAGATATTCTGGAAAGTAGACTTGACCCTCTTCGAGATCCTCCAGTTGGATTTCGAAAACAACCCATCGACTTGCTCGAAAAATCAAGACGAAGTTGAACAAAAATATGTTTTCTGTAACGCTAAAAACTGTTTTAAAAACGACAACTTGTCGGCCAATTTTCTTGATGTGCAATAAAGTACGGTAGGAACTAATTGAAAACAGTAAAAGACAATATAACCGAGATCGCAACGCATCTTCTGGATCGTCGTTTCGATTTGTGTGTAAAGAGTAGATTGATGTTGAAGTTGAGAAAAAACCTGTGTTTAATTATATTAATTTTCAGAAATTTTTTCGATATGGCGTGTGCCCCGACGAACCGGGCGACGTGGTTGCGCGCTATACGCATCGAAAGGCGCATATGGACGCTGCGGACGTGTGGGAACTGACAGAACTCAGTTTTGTCGCGTGTGCGCGACGAAATCAACGCGTATCCGTCGAGATACCCCTGTATCGGTGTTTTGCAAACTTGCCCATAACTTCGTGTACAGTCTTCGAATCGAGACAAAACTTGCACCAACAGGTCCGAATCGAAATTCTGGTCCTGTGTGCCAAGTTTGGTTCGATTCTGAGAAGGTCGAGTCGGAACCCATTTTGGCGGGCCCGCGACCCACTCGAACGGGCGATTTTGTGCACGGCTCATCGGAATCCAAAACTGGACATACCGTTGAGTTCCTCTTCTCAAACTCAATCCGTAGACATGTAGTTTGACGACTTTAGAGACCATAGACTTTGGCACGCATTTCGGTACAAAGCGGGTCCAACGGCGGACATCGTTTTGACCCAAAATTACGATTTTGCCCCTGTTCCAGAATTTAACTTTTGGATAGACATTTCCTAGGTATAGCTTTTACACCGAGTGCATTTTTTATGTTTGTTTCAGCGTCCGGAGTTGTTTGGAGATTGTGACATTTCTTAGCTGACATTGTGATTACCTGGACTTGCCACTTTGCACCATCAGGCAAGATACCTTGCCACCTTACTCTGTGATTATTATATTTCTTATTTTTAGTTGTTATTTTCAGTATTTTTTATTTCTCGATATTTAAACTGTGCATCCAAGTCACACTTGGGTGCAAGCGACTCTATCGGTCGTTTTTCTCGCCTTATTTATTTCTCTTGCATTGACTTAGTCTAGTGACCACCCATTGATGTTGAGGTATTGGTATATCTTATATGGCCTTGACACTTATTGTATCACGTGATGTGAGTCACATGTAGGACACGTATCCGCGTAGTCGGCTGGCCACCGATACGTATGGAGCGTGCGACGGATAGGGGTAACTGCCAATAGAATTGCATGCTAGAAGACTTGGAGGTTACTAGATGTACATGTCAGTCATGGAGATGATGATACTAGGCGTTGGGTGGGAAGAACATTACCTGACGTATGGGAGTCGATTGCACTTCCCTTGTAACCCGGAAGCTCCGCTGGAGATACGGGTATGATTAGCCTCTCAGGTTGGCCACTGTCATTCTTGGAACGTCATGCGCTTGGTCACTGGTGCCCAAGAGGGGACTATACCGGATCCTATATTCAGCTAGGGCTCATGCGTCGAAGGAATGTATCTCAACTGCATATTCACAGTAGAATGGTCAGAAACCCGATTGCATGCATACCTTTTTTCTTATTATATTATCACAGTTATATGGCATGGTATTTTCTTGTATCTTGCTTTGTCTCCTGAGGACCTGGTTATCTCTATAGGTTTAGATGATTTTCCACAGGAGTACGGAGCGGCGTTGGAGCTATCCTACATTGATGACGAGGCAGTACCTTTTGATTTCTAGACTATTTCTTATCTGAGACAGTTGTAGACATTATTTTACATCTCTTTTCTTTCTATTTTGCGGAGGTTGGACTCCGATCTTGTGAGACTATTTTTCATAGCTGTTTGGAGTGAGTATGTTCACCCGGCTATCTTTTGATACTCTTATTTATTTATTTGGACTCTATTATCTTCTGTGTTGAGCTGTGATGAGATTAGATATGTATTTCTGGCCTGTGATTATTTTATTTACAGCTTATGTGTATATATGAGGATTCTACATATTGGAGTATTTTTCGTATATGTGCAGCTGGCATGTTCACGTACTTGGTCCTACGTATTTTGGGACTGGGGCGTTACATGTTTTTGTGGTAGCCCATGCAGGTCTGCTTTAATATTGTTGGGTTACATGACTGTGCCCAACAAGCCTGCATATAGGAATAGGAATATCTCATCCAGAACTACTACTATCTCTTGACTTCCAATCTTTTCGAAACGTCCTTGATTATTCGATTTACTTCATATCTAATCTTCTTAATATCAACTTATCTTCTTCATGCCAACAATATGCATTTAAGAAGCGGACGCACTTCTGTCTTGGCCCTCACATCTGGTGAAGAGGCTACTCCGGAGGGACAGAATCCTCCCATGACTCTAGCGACACTATACCAGCCAGGACAGCCGCAGCCTACTACGACACCGACGACGGAGTATCTAGAGAACACAGCACCCCCAGGCAGCCAGGCTGGGCAGACCACTACCATGCCACCTGAAGGGAATGTACCTCTGCCACCACCACCACCACCACCATTCCCTCAGCAGTTTCCACCACAGTCGAGACCTCAGCTGCCGCCACCACCGACTGATGGGAGCCCTACTTCTCAGTTTATGTACGCCATGATGCAGGCTCAGTGGCAGCAGACTGAGCTGATGAGACTGACGATGATGGCAGCATTGACTAGACCTCCACCACCACCTCCAGTACCAGTACCAGCACCGGCTCTACATCCTTATGAAGGCTCTATCAAGAATTTCACAGATATAAACCCTAAGCCTTTTAGAGGCACGGAGAAGCCATTAGAGGTGTCACAGTGGCTTATTAGTACCGAGAAGCTACTGAAGGCATCCCAGTTGCCAGCTCGAGATTGGATGACAGCAGTGGACTTACTGTTAGAAGACAATGCTCACCACTGGTGGAAGGCGGAAGAGAGACGACTAGGCACTGGGATCACCTGGAAGCAGTTCTATGATGCGTTTTATGAGAGGTTCTTCCCTATTCATGTCAGAGATGGTCTTTATGACCAGTTCCTTCATCTGAAGCAAGGGAATATGATAGTTGATGAGTATGACTCAGAGTTCAATCGCCTGAGTCGATTTGGTGCAAGATTGATACCGACGGAGTTAGAGAAGGCAAGGAGATTTCACCAGGGGCTGGCACCAGAGCTCAAGTCTTATACGACTACCCAGTCTCGAGTCTCCCATTCAGCTGTCTTGGAAGAAGCTCGTGCTCAGGAGATTCTTCGCAAGGAGCAGCAGCAGACGTCGAGACGCTACACTACCAGCAGTTACACCAGCCCGATCTACGCAAGGAGGACCTATCAGGAGGACCACAGGACAGTACCAGCAGAGGACCACACCTTATCAGAAGCCCACCTGTAACTTTTGCGGGAAGCATGGGCATATCAGAGATGACTGTCGACTTTGTTTGGGCTTATGTATGAGATGTGGATCAGGACAACACTTGGCCAGAGATTGTCCTGAGCAGCAGGCTCTAGTTCAGGCACATCAGGCCCAGAGGCCTACAGCCCCAGCACCTCGTCCACCATTACCACTACAGACAGCACAGTACCACAAGGACAGAGCTCAAGGCCCAGGGCAGAACCATGGAAAGGCATTCTCTCTAGCTGTTGAGAATGTAGAGACAGAGGCAGAGGTCATAGCAGGTATGGTTTTAGTTGCATCTTTTTCTACTATTACATTATTTGATACTGGAGCCACACATTCATTTATAGCCACTAGTTTTGCCACAAGACACAGCATTCCCATCACACCCTTAGCGAAGAATGTTAAAATCCTCACTGGAGAAGGAGTTGTACCTGTTAGTGGTGTTTGTAGACTTTGTCCTGTAGTGATGAATGGCAGAGAGATAATGGCACGACTTCTTGTATTCCCTATGCCGACATTTGATGTGGTTCTTGGAATGGACTGGTTGAGCTAGCATTTCGCTCTCATAGACTGCCATAGGAGCAGTATTATCTTTAGACCACCGAATGCGGTAGAGTTTGAGTTCACCAAAGAAGATGGAGAGAGTTGTGATGCACCCACATTGGGGACTCATATGATGATGCATGACACCCCTCAGCACCCTATCATCACCGAGTTCGAGGACGTATTCCCTGAGGAATTGCCAGGACTGCCACCTGACCGAGATATTGAGTTTTCTATTGAGCTTATTCCCGGAGCCGAGCCTATTTCATCTAGAGTATATCGTCTGGCACCCAAGGAGTTGGTAGAGATAAAGACGCAGATTGATGACTTATTAGAGAAGGGATTTATTCGTGCCAGTGCGTCACCATAGGGAGCGCCCATTCTTTTTGTGCCTAAGAAAGACGGGACAGTGCGCATGAGCATCGACTACAGAGCATTGAATGCAGTGACGGTGAAGAACAAGTATCCCTTGCCGCGTATAGACGATCTGTTTGATCAATTGAGTGGAGCAAAAGTATTCTCTAAGATTGACTTACGATCAGGCTATCACCAATTAAAGGTTCGGAAGGAAGACATTGCAAAGACAGCTTTTAGATCAAGGTATGGACACTACGAGTTCTTGGTCATGCCTTTCGGGTTGACCAATGCACCCGCAGTCTTCATGAATTTGATGAACAAGATCTTCCACCAGTACTTGGACAAATTTGTAGTAGTCTTTATAGATGATATCTTGATTTACTCCAAGAGTCAATAGGAGCATGAGCAGCATTTACGGATAGTGTTGGGAACGTTGAGGAATGAGCGACTTTTTGTGAAGCTTAGCAAGTGTGATTTATTTCTCAAGGAGGTATCATTTCTTGGTCATGTTGTTACGGGTGATGGTATATCAGTAGACCCAGAGAAAATCACAGCAGTCGAATCATGGCCCGCTCCCACATCCGCTTCTGAGGTGAGAAGTTTCTTCGGACTTACGGGTTACTACCGACGGTTCGTAGAAGATTTTTCTCGAATAGCGGGGTCTATGACTCGATTAACTTGCAAGAATCAGGAGTTTGTATGTACAGACGAGTGTCAAGCCGCTTTTGACGAGTTGAAGAAGTGATTGAACACAGCACCGATATTGACACTACCATCGGGCCCGGGAGGATTTGTGATCTACAGCGACGCATCCGGGAAGGGATTAGGATGTGTATTGATATAGCACGGTCGGATAGTAGCATATGCATCGCGACAGTTGAGAGTGCATGAGAAGAATTATCCGACCCACGATCTAGAGCTCACAACAGTTATCTTTGCTTTGAAGCTATGGAGACACTACTTGTACGGCGAGAAGGTTGATATCTATACTGATCATAAGAGCCTCAAGTACGTGTTCACACAGAAAGAGTTGAATATGCGACAGCGACGTTGGTTGGAGTTGATGAAGGATTATGAGATCGAGCTTCATTATCATCCGGGTAAGGCTAATGTCGTGGCAGACGCATTAAGCCGCAAGCCCATGGCACACTTTTTGACTACGCAGAAGGAGTTGATTAGAGACTTGGAGCAGCTTGGTATTGAAGTAGTATTGCCTGGAGCAGACGGCGTATTAGCCAACCTCCAAGTGCAATCATCATTGGTAGAGCGCATCAAGGCAGCATTGCCCAATGACGCTAGATTTTGACGGCTCAAAGAGAGGACCGAAGCAGGAGAGCAGACGGGATTGAGGATCCACCCCGATGGGACATTGCGATGTGGTGATCGCATTTATGTTCCCAATGGAGAGCTACGACAGGAGCTGATGGCAGAGGCTCACAGTTCGACTTACTCTATTCATCCCGGAGGAACCAAGATGTATTGCGACTTACGACAGTATTATTGGTGGCACGGAATGAAGCGGGAGATAGCTCGTTTTGTTGCCAAGTGCTTGGTATGTCAACAAGTGAAGGTGGAGCACCAGAGGACGGCCGGATTATTACAGCCGCTACCCATTTCCGAGTGGAAGTGGGAGCACATTACTATGGATTTTGTCACGGGTTTTCCTCGGAGTCCTAGGGGACGTGACGCAGTGTGGGTGATTGTTGATAAACTTACCAAGTCAGCCCATTTCTTGCCTTTTAGAGTGGGCCAGTCGACAGAGGTATTGGCAGAGATGTATATGGAGCAGATTGTGCGATTACACGATGTGCCTGTTAGTATTGTGTCGGACCGCGACTCGAGATTTACCTCACATTTTTGGAGGAGAATGCAAGAGAGTTTGGGCACCCGATTAAAGTTTAGCACATCATACCATCCGCAGACAGACGGCCAGTCAGAGCGTACCATACAGATGCTAGAAGATATGTTGAGAGCGTACATGCTTGATTTTGGCGGTTCATGGGAGGACCATCTTCACCTTGTTGAGTTTTCCTACAACAATAGCTATCAACGAGCATTCAAATGGCTCCGTTTGAGGCATTGTATGGTAGGAAGTGTTGGTCTTCTGTTTGTTGGAGCGACATAGGAGAGCGACAGCTATTGGGTCCCGAGTTGGTCTTGAGCACCATGGAGACAGTGAAGAAAATCCAGGACCACCTGCGAGCAGCGCAAGATCGTTAGAAGCAGTGGGCAGATAATCGTCGTCGACCCTTGGAGTTCAAAGAGGGCGACCATGTGTTCTTGAAGATATCCCCCACTAGAGGCATGATTCGATTCGGAGGACGTGGCAAGTTGAGTCCAAGGTACATCGGGCCTTTCGATGTCTTGGAACGTGTTGGAGAGGTTGCCTATAGATTGGCCTTGCCACCGTCGCTAGAGGGAGTGCATGTCACGACCCGTTACCCAAATTGTTGGGCCGGGCCGAGTCATGTCCAGCCTGTGCTTGAGATAAAACACAGTAAGCTGTTCTAGAAATAACAAGATAAGACTAAATGTGCTAACAGTTCTATAAGCGAATAAAAGTCATAAATGCTCCAAACACAAAAGTCGTCTCATATAGTAAAATATCCAAAGTACAAGTCTGAAATATAAAAACTGGATACATGTCCAGTTACAAAATACGTAGTCTAATACATGACTACACTAAGTATCCCAAGCAGCTATACAAACTAGACGAGTCTCCCCGCAGGAACGTCCTCGTATGGCAAAGCCGGGTCCTCGACAGTATCTCCATAATATGAGTCGCATAGTAACTCCTCCTCAATAAGGACACCTACAACGTTATTCTGTCAGGACGGGAGCAAGTACTGAATCTAACAAACTAGCATATGAAACATGGAAATGAATATAAGAGGAAATAACTGGAAACATGGCATCACATAATCTATCATGGCAAGGACACATATGTCATAGAGACAGATGTATATGTAATGTTTAAAACTGTAGCAGGTACGTGATCGTCAATAGGTGTAAAATATACTGTGGTACAAGTATATAAAATCTACTTCCGTACAAGTAAAACAAGCGATAGATGCACATACGTACAAATACAGCTGGTGCGCCTACGACAAGGTATACATAAAATGTCAACCTTGCTCGGTACGTACGTACGAGTAAGGGGGCATGATCACGTACGCTACTAACAGTTTCCCCATAACTCAGGTTCTAATCATGTGAGAGATACATAAAGACTGTTCTAAGCATGGTAGAAATGGAAAGTACAACATGTGATATTTTAACTTGCTACCCCAAGGATCAGTATTTAACATGGTTGGATTAGCAGTTCATTTATGTAACAGTATGTAAAGTTCGTAGAAAGTACTTGCCTCTAGCAAAGTAAAGCAAAGCAAAGCAAGCTGCGATAAAAGTGCTATAGATGTCTGGTAACTCGTCACTGTAGAAATAAATACATAAACTTAGTTTTTACACTAAGCTAAAATGCTAAGACACTAATTGGTGAAACACGACTTGTGACTGGGCACCTAGCCAAAATGATAACTTTAGCATAGGAGACCAATGTGGGGTGACACACTACTTTAACTAACTTTCCAGGGTCTTTACACTAGTGAGGGGTGAGGTTCAATACGGCTAAAACTCAAAGTAGCACAAAAAGTTGCAAGTCGTAATTATTCAATAAATAAATCAAATAATTATTGTGTTTCAACAGTTTTTGAGACAGACAAAAAGCTTAATTTTACATAAAATAAAGTACCAAAGTGATCCTTGTTAATTATAGAAATTTATTATAATTTTTCTGGAATTTATTAACCAGTACAAGTATT
The DNA here is from genome assembly GCA_029216955.1 of Iris pallida. Taxonomy (NCBI): domain Eukaryota; kingdom Viridiplantae; phylum Streptophyta; class Magnoliopsida; order Asparagales; family Iridaceae; genus Iris; species Iris pallida. The sequence goes on along the minus strand of JANAVB010028198.1, from coordinate 2,431,893 downwards.
TATAAAAATCAGTTTTCCTAAGTATACAGAAAATAAGTTTTGGTTTCATATGCCAAACTAGTGGCAAAACTGTAAATTAAATACTATAAAAATTATACTAAATTAGCTAAATTAACATAGTATCTAAATACTATTTTTCCAAAATTTTAACAGTAATTAAAGTACTTTTAGAAATTCAAAAACAGCATTGCACCCAATTTGAAATTAAATAATTAATTATCTGCGTATTTTGTCCATGTATATAATTTGAACCAAAGTTCAAATACAGGACCCAAGGCCATGAATCAAGTCCAATATGACTTGTACAAGTCTTGAATATGTGAAAACACATTTGAGCCCAAAAATCCATGCTAGGCTTGGACACCAAATGGTTGCAGTAATTTAAATACACCCAAAAATACAAAGTGGTAAAGTGTAAAATAAATATTAATATTTTAATAAGGTAAAATTATACATAGTAGTCCTAAAAATATGACAAGCATATTTACTTAATAATAATTTACATTAGGTAGAGTGAAATACATATACAAAATGTATATCTACAATATTTATATATACATATAAATATATAGATATTTACATAATGGATATATATATGTTAAAAATACACACACACACACGTATATATATATATATATATATATATATATATATATATATATATATATATATATAAGAAAATACTTAACTATAAAATATATATATATATACAAACATTGTATACATATATATAATAGTATATATATATAATAATATATACATATGAAAATATATACATATATACATATGTGTACATAAATACATATATATATATATATATATATATATATATATATATATATATATATATATATATATATATATATATATATATATATATATATATACATACATAATATAATAAAGTACTAAATATAAAGTATACATATATATATATATATATATATATATATATATATATATATATATATATATATATATATATATATATATATATATATATATATATATATATATATATATATATATATATAAACAGCATATATATATAATATAGTATATATAATAATACATATATATATATATATATATATATATATACAAATACATGTATACATATATATATAAATATATATATATAAAACAAAAGAAAAAGAAAAAGGAAAAGAAAAGGAAATAACAGCACAGGAAAGGGGGGGATTCGAACTCGGCCCTCTGGGTCGGGTTTTCGAGTCGGGTCGGGCTGGCCAGGGGGTCAGCCCGCTGATTGTGTTAGAGTTAGGTTTAGGTTTATTTTATTTAGGTTTTAGAATTAATTACACATAAAAAATAATAATAATAATCCTGTGTCCTGACAGTTAGGGACACAGGAGTCTACGTGTCCGTGCTATGCACGACACGTACGAGTCATGAAACGCGTGTCCAAGCACAGCGTTGGGTTCGTCGTGTCCTGGCGAACCACATATGTGGATTCGAGACACGTACGACACAAATCCTCACTGCCACTTACGTGTCCGGCGATTCGGGGGAGTTTCGGGAGCCGTGGACGGCGGAGAAGACGTCGGCGAGGCGGCGCTTGGTGTCACGACCCGCTACCCAAATTGTTGGGCCGGGCCGAGTCATGTCCAGCCTGCGTTTGGGATAAAATGCAGTAAGCTGTTCTAGAGATAACAAGATAAGACTATATGTGCTAACAGTTCTATAAGTGAATAAAAGTCATAAATGCTCCAAACACAAAAGTCGTCTCATATAGTAAAATGTCCAAAGTACAAGTTTGAAATGTAAAACTGGATACATGTCCAGTTACAAAATACGTAGTCTAATTCATGACTACTCTCAAAAGTCTAAAGCAAAAAGACAACTAGGCGAGGTTCCCCGCAGGAACATCCTCGTAAAGCAAAGCCGGGTCCTCGGCAGTATCTCCATAATATGTGTCGCAGAGTAACTCCTCTTCAGTAAAGATACCTACAACGTTATCCTGTCAGGACGGGAGCAAGTACTGAATCTAGCAAACTAGCATATGAAACATAGAAATGAACATAAGAGGAAATAACTGGAAACATGGCATCACATAGTTTATCATGGCAAGGACACATATGTCATAGAGACAGATGTATATGTAATGTTTAAAACTGTAGCAGGTACGTGATCGGTCAATAGATGTACAATGTGCTGGGGGAACATAATGAAATGTACTTCCGTACAAGTGAAACAGCGACAGATGTACATACGCATAAATCTACTTTGAGATAAAGTCTACGACAAGGTATACATATAAAATGTCAACCTTGCTCGGTACATACGTACGGAGATGGAGGTATGATCACGTATGCTACTAATAGTTTCCCATAACCCAGATTCTAATCATGTGAGAGATATATAAAGATTGTTCTAAGCATGAAAGTAACTGAAAGTACAACATGTGAATATCTAACTTGCTACCCCAAGGATCAGCATTTAACATGGTTGGATTAGCAGTTCATTTATGTAACAGTATGTAAAATTTGTAGAAAGTACTTGCCTCTAGCAAAGCAAAGTAAGCTGCGATAAAAGTTCTATAGATGTCTGGTAACTCGTTATTGTAGAAATAAATATATAAACTTAGTCTTTACACTAAGCTAAAACACTAAGACACTAATTGGTGCAACACGACTTGTGACTGGGCACCTAGCCAAAATGATGACTTTAGCATAGGAGACCAATATGGGGTGACACACTACTTTAACTAACTTTCTAGGATCTTTACACTAGTGAGGGGTGAGGTTCAATACGGCTAAAACTCAAAGTAGCACAAAAGTTGTAAGTCGTAATTAATCAATAAATAAATCAAATGAACATTGTGTTTCAACAATTTTTAATATAGACAAAAAGTTTAATTTTACTTAAAATAATGTACCAAAATGATCCTTGTTAATTATAGAAATTTATTATAATTTTTTTGGAATTTATTAACCAGTACAAGTATTTTTATAAAAATCAGTTTTCCTAAGTACACAGAAAATGAGTTCTGGTTTCATATGCCAAAACTATGGCAAAACTATAAATTAAATGCTATAAAAATTATACTAAATTAGCTAACTTAACGTAGTATCTAAATACTATTTTTCCAGAATTTTAACAGTATGTTAAGTATTTTTAGAAATTCAAAAACAGCATTGCACACAATCTGAATTTAAATAATTAATTATCTGCGTATTTTGTCCATGTACATAATTTGAACCAAAGTTCAAATACAGGACCCAAGACCATAAATCAAGTCCAATATGACTTGTACAGGTCTTGAATGTGTGAAAACATATTTGGGCCCAAAAATCCATGCTAGGCTTGGACACCAAATGGTTGCAGTAATTTAAATACACCCAAAAATACAAAGTGGTAAAAGTGCAAAATAAATATTAATATTTTAATAAGGTAAAATTATACATAGTGGATATACACATACATATGTTAAAACATATATATATATATATATATATATATATATATATATATATATATATATATATATATATATATATATATATATATATATATATATATATTGTATACATATATATAATAGTATAAAAAATATATGTATATATATATAAATACTTAATTATAAAGTATATATATATATATATATATATATATATATATATATACAAATATTGTATACATATATATAATAGTATATATATAATAATATATATACACATGAAAATATATACATATATACATATATGTATATAAATACAAATATATATATAAAACTTTACTAAATATAAGAATATATATATATATATATATATATATATATATATATATATATATATATATATATATGTATGTATTTGTATATATATATGTATATACTGTATATATGCAGTATTTATATATATATATATGTAATATATATATATAAATAATATAACAAAAAGAAAAGAAAAAGAAAAAGAAAAAGAAACAAAAAACAGACAGAGGGCTCGAACTCGGCCCTCTGTTAAAGGGTGAAATCTTAGAGCCCCACCCGCTGGCCAGTGGGCCTGAGCGGGCTTGCTGTTAGGGTTAGGACTTAGGTTAGTTTTATTTAAGTTTAGGTTAGTTAATAAATAAAAATAATAATAAAATCAATCATGTGTCCGGACAGTTAGGGACACAGGAATCTACGTGTCCGTGCTATGCACGACACGCACGAGCATCGATTCACGTGTCCAAGTACTGGACTAGGGTCCTCGTGTCCTGGCGAACCACCTACGTGGATTCGAGACACGTACGACACGATTTGAGTCCTGTTACTCACGTGTCCGACGTCGAAGGGGGGGTTTGTCGAGTGCTGTGAGACTCGTCTCACGGTATCGGTATTTATATACGGATACGTATTTTGTAGTGTATTTCGTATTTTTTGGTTTTCGTAATGCTTTAAAAACTTTCCTAACTTATAGATTTTCTCCTTGGCCGGCATACCGCCAGTATACCGAAGTATACCGACGGCATACCGTCCAGACAGATTTTCCACATTTTAGATATTTTCGATTTCAGATATTTTCATGAATAGTGTTTCTGATATTTTTGTGAATAGTATTTTAGATATTTTGATGAATAGTGTTTAGATATTTTTATGAATAGTGTAGATGCACCCTATTACCCATTGGATATTTGGTTTTATTTTGATGGTTAGGATTGACTTAGATCTTCACATGGATCACCATCCGACGGCTAAGATTAATTTCCCCTTCTATATATACCATTTCACTTTCTCTCTCATCTCTCTTTTCATTCTCTTCACTCTCTCTTCATTTCTTCTTCCCTTCTCTCCCCCTTGGAGCTTGCCAAGAGCTTGGCCTTGAGGCCTTGGGTGTGGTGTCTAACCCCCCTAGGAGGAGGAGTAGAAGATTAGGCTTGGTGCTTAACCTAGGCAAGTACATCTTGCCAAATCTTGAACAAAAATGTTTTTGTTGTCATTTTATTTCCCTTGGTAGTAAATGCTTAGAATTGCCTTAAACTTATTTTGTTAAATATGTTTTCCTTATGATTCTCGTCTATATGCATGTTTCTAAATTGTTTAAGCAAGGTTTTGATTTTCTGTTAAACCCAATAGGACTTAGTAGAAAACTTGGTATCAAGAGTGATACTAGTGTTACCATCATGGATCTTGGTCACATTATATATATATAAATATGACACCCTCACATAGTTTGTATATCATAGATTTTGAGTTTGGTGGCAATCGAAACCCGTTTCGGTGTCCCGATAACCTCTGTTTGGGGTATTTTGAGGTATTGATCTATCAATATTTTGATTTGTAAAAACTAATACTTCTATGTTGTAGGAAATTTAATTCTATTCAATTTTGACTTTTGAAAGTCCGAATTTCGATTTAAAACGAAGTTTTTATGACCGAAACAAGTTTTGACAAAATTCGAATTTTGTTGTTGCTGTTTGAAAAATCGGTATACCACAGTATACCGCCGGTATGCCATTTTTTTGCACCAGAAACTTTCTGTTTTTAGGCCGGTATACCGCCGGTATGCCGCAGTATACCGCTGGTATGCCGTTTTATGCTGTTTTAGTCTGTTTTTTGCCCTTTCTTCCTTCTGCCCGTTTTTGTCCGTTTTTGATATGTTCTTCGATTGTAATGATTTCTTAACATGATTAGATGATCTTGTATAGTTAGAAAATGATTGTACACCCTATATACACTTGACACTAGCACATGTTCAATCATTTTCAATGAAATGTACTTAGCTTAAATTATTGTTTCCCACATGCCATGATATGTCTTTTGATAGATTCTTTCTTACAAGCTATGATAATTGTTACATGTCTTCCTTGCTTACATGATAGTGGCCCGCCGTGGCGCACTCTTCTTACATGTCTTCTTGCTTATTAGATAGTGACCCGTCGTGGTGCACTCTTGTACATATCTTTCTTTGCTTACATGATAGTGGCCTGTCATGGCGCACTCCCTATAGTGGCTCGTCGTAGCGCACTCCCAGCTTTCAGTTTATTATATTTTCGTTGTGGCTTGTTATGGTGCACATTCTCGCTTTTGTCCAGTCTTGCATGTTCATGTCTAGGATGGATTCTGCGGAATGCCACATCCAGAATCTAAGAAATGGTAAGGATTATATAACTAGATTGATCATTAGAACATGGGTGGGAGGATTTCCCAGTTACCTGTTGCCTTTGGTCTAGGTCGTTATAACATTAATTTAAGGGTTTGGAGCTATCCGTCGAGATGAGCACTCTCCCAGCTTCACCGTCGCGTGGGAGCACAAGGATACACATGTAATCACTTCCCGGCATGACCAATAGGTGGCAGCAGGCAGGTAACCGGACTTGGAATTCTCAAACTTGCATTTGTTAGTAATTATGATTGTGACAACTCTAGTTAGCTAATGTATAAAGCCGTACTCATTGCTTGGCCGTGACTATTGTATGGAGTCCAGTCTAGTCTAGTTTGTCTAGGCAGTGTCCGAATTTGTTTATTTCAGTACATCTTTGTTTATGCTTTACTTTTGCCGGTAAATGATTAGATACTAAAGTTCTGTTCAGGAGAAGGGTTACAATCCGGTCCTTGTTTGGTTTACGGGTTGTAACTTGGGTTTCAGAATAGTTCCTAAGTCATCTTATCATTTGTCGTTCTATATAGTATTTTAACATGTTCACATGTCTCAGTTACCCTACATGCTCACATGTTCCAGTTATCTCACATGCTCCAGTTACATAACATGCTCACATGCTCCAGTTACTTAACATGCTCACATACTCCAGTTACATAACATGCTCACATGCTCCAGTTACTTAACATGCTCACATGCTCCAGTTACATAACATGCTCACATGCTCCGTCTACTTAACATGCTCACATGTCTAGTTTATCTTTCATGTTCGCACGCTTCCTTTTCCTTACATGTACACAATTTACATTACGTCACATGTCCTTTACTTTATGCTACATGTTGCTTTATTATTGTCCTTCTATTTTCGGGATAAGTGCATTGGTAGTGCACGAGTCTCGATTAGTACTACTCATCTCTCTATCCATTGCTATGATTTGCATGCTGGTTTTAGTTCATAGTTTGGCTTCCTTTGTGGTACTTGCTATTGGGGGTCTGACCCCACTGGTTTTGTATTGACCAGATCTGATAGAGGAGCCCGGAGGATCTTCCGTACCTTCCACTCGTTGGTGATTACCTAGAGCACCAGAGTACCTTAGTGGGATTTCTATTTCATTCTCCACTAGTTATGTACATTATTCTTTTGTGGCGTTTAGCCTCCGAGCACGTGTTTAGCTCGTGTTTTGGACTTGACATTTAGCCTACGGCCAGAACATGATTTGCGTATTCTAGACTATAGCTAGAGCTTATCATGTATGACTATTACTCTTGCTAGTCTTTACTCTGTATTACTAGCTTCATGATCATTGATATATGATAGTTTGGGACGCTTTACTATTTTATATTCCAGTTGATCTTACTTCTTGTACATTGTTTACTGCCTGTGATTGAGATACCTAGGATTGCTTGACCTAGGATCGACTGTTGGCTTGTAGTAGTAACCCCCATCTATACAGCTTATATGTTATTTCGGAGTACTGGAGTACTTTGGTATACGTAGCTGGCCTGGTCCGTCCCTACTTGCCAGTATTCTGGTTCTGGGGCGTGACAAGCGCTGGACGGCGGAGGAGCGGTCGGGGCGGTGGCGCTCCGGTGGCGATCGACTCGCCTTGCTGCGGCGAACACGTCGACGGTGGTGGACGGGGTGGCGACCGTCGTTTGGGGCTGGACGGGGGCTCGCCGGTTAGGGTTTAGGATTAGGGTTTGGGGCTGTCGGTGAGCGGTGGTTAGGTCGTAGTGGTGGTGGTCGACTGGGGGGAGTGAGGGGGGTATTTATAGGTCTGTTAGGGCGGTCCTAGGTCGGTCGGCGCCGAAAATGGCGGGGGCAGGCCGCGCTGGCGGTCGTCGGTCAGTCGTTGGGGGTGGGTAGGGAAATTTACAGTGGGGTCCCTAGATTTTAGGTTTATTACAAATAGGTCCCTAATGCTACTGAATGCAAATAGTAATTTGCATTCCATATTAAAACATTTAACTAATTACAAAATGACACTGTAACAATTCAATAAATTACAAACAGATATAAAACAATTTAATAAATTGCATAATGATATAATAACAATTCTAAAAATTACAGAATGATATTAAAACATTTAAATTAATTGTAAAATAATATTTTAATATATAAAACTTATTTAAAAATCATTTAAAAATTCTAGAAAAAATTCCTAAAAATCCTAATAATTATTTTAAGGTTAAATATGACATTAAAAATTATTAACATTAATTTAAATAAATTTTGAAAAATAGGGGCTTACACTTGGGCGGCGCTGGGTTCCTCTCGTCGGGGCGAATCGAATGGTGGTGGTGGCGACTGAAGACGATGGTCGGTGAGGCGGTGGTAGGGTACGCCGGAGTTAGGGTTTAGGACCTAGGGTTTTCGCCGGAGTTAGGGTTCTACGGTGTCGTGGCGGTGGATAGGGTTAGGGTTCGGTCTGGGTCGAAGGGGGGGTATTTATAGGTAGTTAGGGCGGTGGCCGGCCGAGAAAAGCAGGGAAAAGTGGGTCAATGGTCGTCGTCGGCGTGGCAATCGGCCAGCCGAGTCGTCGGGGGTGGGTGACGGCTGTTTAGCATTTGGGCCCCTAGAGTTTAGGTTATTACAATCCAGTCCCTAAGGTAGATAAATGCAAATAATAATTTGCATAACTCATTTAAAAATAATTCATTTATTACAAACTGATATTGTAACAATTCTAATAATTACAAAACTATATTAAAATAATTCTAATTATTATAAAACTATATTAAAATAATTCTAATTATTACAAAATGATATTAAAATATTTTAGAAAATTGCAAATTGATATTTTTGTATTTAAAATTCATTTAAAAATTATTTAAAAATTCTAGAAAAATTTCTAAAAATCCTAATAATTATTTTAAGGCTAAATATGACATTTAAAATTAATTAACACTTAATTAAATAAATTTTGAAAAACAGGGCTTACAGTGCATGACGTATTCCATGTATCTCAGTTGAGGAGGTACGTGGCGGACATCAATCATGTGCTTGATCACTCCGAGATCACAGTTGGACCAAGTTTGTCGTACGAAGAGCAACCAGTAGGTATCCTCGATCGTCGAGTGAAGGTGTTACGGAATCAATCTATTCCATTTGTTCGCGTGGCATGGAAGCATCACTCGTCAGGAGAGTCTACTTGGGAGCGCGACGACATCCGAAACCGCTACCCGTATTTGTTCGAAGACGAAGGTATGTCTTGCATTTTAAGCTCTTAAATTACTATTAATTTTCCTTGCATTGCATTTGATCCCCCGACATTAGTTTAATTTCGAGGAAGAAATTTTCTTTAAGTTGGGTAGGATGTAAACCCCCAAGATTTTTCTAATTATTTTAGTGATTTAAAATTATTTCTAATATATTATTTGGCATTAAAGAGTTAGTTGGTATAATGGGTGTATTTCTAGATATATAAATACATATATATATAATATGTGTGATTGTGTGCTTGATATTTTAAGTGCTACTAAATATAGTCTATGATTATTATAAGGATTTTATTACTTAATTATAATTTATAGGAATTTTATGGGCTTATATGCATTATATATATATATATATATATTATATATATATATAATATATATATATAAGGAGAAAAATATATATATATATAAGGAGAAAAAAAAGATGCTGGGTGGACCGACCACCGAACAGTGCTAAGGAAAGAAAAAAGGAAAGGAAAAGGAAAAAAAATATATAATATTAATAACAACCCCCCCCCCCCACTACACATGGGCGGGTCCCACTCCCCAATCCCTGCTGCGTGCAGCAATTCACCCGAGGCACCCAACCCGTAGGAATTTCAAATTTTCTAAACCCAATAGTATTGGATTTATGGCACAACTTGTTATATAGTAACTTTTTCCACAAGCCTCAAAACCCTAATCTTCCAAAACGAAAGTTGAGGCTAATCATATCCTCTTCGCCTGCGAATTCGTTTCACCAGCGACGGAGCTTTTGCGTGACGAATGGAGCATCAGAAGTCATCCCCGCGTCACCCACAGAGCAGTTTTTCCACTCAAGGTACCCTACTTCCCTACGACGTAACTTTTTACTCGTAGCACCGATTTTCGATCCGTAAGATATTCTGGAAAGTAGACTTGACCCTCTTCGAGATTCTCTAGGTGGATTTCGAAAACAACCCATTGACTTGCTCGAAAAATCGAGACGAAGTTGAACAAAAATCTGTTTATGTAACGCTAAAAACTGTTTTAAAAACGACAACTTGTCGGCCAATTTTCTTGCTGTGCAGTAAAGTACGGTAGGAACTAATTGAAACAGTAAAAGATAATATAACCGAGATCGCAACGCATCTTCTGGATCATCGTTTCGATTTGTGTGTAAAGAGTAGATTGATGTTGAAGTTGAGGAAAAACTTGTGTTTAATTATATTAATTTTCTAAAATTTGTCCGATATGGCGTGTGCCCCGACGAACCGGGCGACGTGGTCGCACGCTATATACATCAAAAGGCGCATATGGACGTTACGGACGTGTGGGAACTGACGGAACTCAGTTTCGTCACGTATGCGCGACGAAATCAACGCATATCCGTCGAGATTCCTCCGTATCGGTGTTTTGCAAACTTGCCCATAACTTCGTGTACAGTCGTCGAATCGAGACGAAACTTGCGCCAACAGGTCCGAATCAAAATTCTGGTCCTGTGTGCCAAGTTTGGTTCGATTCTGAGAAGGTCGAGTCGGAACCCATTTTGGCGGGCCCGCGACCCACTCGAACGGGCGATTTGTGCACGGCTCATCGGAATCCAAAATTGGATATACCGTTGAGTTCCTCTTCTCAAACTAAATTCGTAGACATATAGTTTGATGACTTTAGAGACCATAGACTTTGGCACATGTTTCGGTGTAAAGTGGGTCCAACGGCGGACATCATTTTGACCCAAAATTATGATTTTACCCCTGTTCCAGAATTTAACTTTTGGACAGGCGTTTCCTAGGTATATATTGTACACCGAGTGTGTTTTTGATGTTTGTTTTCAGCGTCCGGAGTTGTTTGGAGATTGTGACATTTCTTAGCTGACATTGTGATTACCTAGACTTGCCACTTTGCACCATCAGGCAAGATACCTTGCCACCTTACTCTGTGATTATTATATTTCTTATTTTCAGTTGTTATTTTCATCATTTCTTATTTCTCGATATTTAACTGTGCGTCCAAGTCACACTTGGGTGCAAGCGACTCTATCGGTCGTTTTCTCTCGCCTTATTTATTTCTTTTGCATTGACTTGGTCTAGTGACCACCCATTGATGTTGAGGTATTGGTATATCTTATATGGTCTTGACACTTGTTATATCATGTGATGTGAGTCACATGTAGGACACGTATCCGCGTAGTCGGCTGGCCACCGATACGTATGGAGCGTGCGACGGATAGGGATAACTGCCAATAGAATTACATGCTAGAAGACTTGGCGGTTACTAGAGGTACATGTCAGTCATGGAGATGATGATACTAGGCATTGGATGGGGAGAACATTACCTGACGTATGGGATTCGATTGCACTTCCCTTGTAACCCGGAAGCTCCGCTGGAGATACGGGTATGATTAGCCTCTCAGGTTGGCCACTGTCATTCTTGGAACGTCATACGCTTGGTCACTGGTGCCCAAGAGGGGACTATACTGGATCCTATATTCAGCTAGGGCTCATGCGTCGAAGGAATGTATCTCAACTGCATATTCACAGTAGAATGGTCAGGAACCCGATTGCATGCATACCTTTTTTCTTATTATATTATCACAGTTATATGGCATGGTATTTTCTTATATCTTGCTATGTCCCCTGAGGACCTGGTTATCTCTCCAGGTTTAGACGATTTTCCACAGGAGTACGGAGCGGCGTTGGAGCTATCCTACATTGATGACGAGGCAGTACCTTTTGATTTCTAGACTATTTCTTATCTGAGACAGTTGTAGACATTATTTTACATCTCTTTTCTTTCTATTTGCGGAGGTTGGACTCCGATCTTGTGAGACTATTTTTTATAGCTGTTTGGAGTGAGTATGTTCACCCGGCTATCTTTTGATACTCTTATTTATTTATTTGGACTCTATTATCTTCTGTGTTGAGCTGTGATGAGATTAGATATATATTTCTGGCCTGTGATTATTTTATTTACAGCTTATGTGCATATATGAGGATTCCACATATTGGAGTATTTTTCGTATATGTGCAGCTGGCATGTTCACGTACTTGGTCCTACGTATTTTGGGACTGGGACGTTACATCATGGTAGACCTCATTTATTTGACTTGACCAACTAGTTGATAAATTAGACTCTATTCATGGTTAGGTTGAACACATGCCTTAATTAGAGCCAAGCCACTTAGCCTACTTAAGGACCCACTTAATACTAAGTGTAAGGAGAGGATTAGGGCTAGTCTAGAGCCTATTTAACCCCCATTTTACCTAAAATAGCAGCCACCATAAAACTAGGGTTTCCATCCTTTCCTCAATTCCAAACTTTCCCAAATTTCTTCCTCTTTCCTCCATTGTTTGGGCAAAAGCTTGGGGGAGCTCAAGGAGACTAGGAGAAGGCTCTAGCAAGGGTTTGAAGGCTCATTCTCCATCCATCTTCCCCATTTTCGTGAAGATTTGTGAAGGCTCCTTCCTACATAGGTATAACTCCCTAAACTTGCATTTCCATGGTTCAAATCCTTGCATTCATATAGGAGACCCACCCCATGACTCATAGGAAGTGTATTGAGGTCCTAGTGAGCCTATTTGTGATGGTTTCATAGAGTTTTGTGTCCCTCCTAGGAGAACTACGAATTTTGACCTCTATGTGCTTGTTAAAATGTCTAAGAGACCATTTATATTCTGTTTTCAATTTTATACATATATATAATATATATATAATATATAATATATATATATATATATATATATATATATATATATATATGCTTAAAAAAATATTTATATATGCTTATATTTATAACTATGGTTGTGTATACATATGTATATAAGCATGTGGATGATAGTCTAGGGACTTAGTTATGTTTTGGTCGAGTTATTGATGTAATGGGAGGCTCGGCCTATGATTTCTCACTATTCTGAGACTGTTCTGGTTGTGCAGTGTGTAAATTGGCTTGGCAATATGATTGTATTAGGATATCAGTTAGTGATAAGATAAGTGAATGTGTACTTGAGTCTTAGTGATGGTTTAATGGATATTAGTTAGAGTATATGAGAAGGGATTTGGTATTGAGTGTATCTGAATTTCAGGGAGGCCATTTGGCCATAAATTCTTAGGCCATAGCCTTGTGTGACAGAGGTATTAGAAAGGGGTTTCCTTGTCTAGCAGCATAAGTGTTTCAGCAGGGGTTGGGATATCTGAGTGTGTATGAGAATTGTGTGTATGTGACCACATATGAGGGGGTTTACCTATGAACTGGAAATTAAGAGAGAGGGTGTGGGGTTCAGTCCCTTTGAACTGGGTTCGAGTATCAGCCAGTTGAGGTTAGAGACAGGGCACTTGTGCCACTACAGTGCATAGGATATGGAAGGGGGCTCGAATTATGGTTTACTGTTTTGGTATCAGTTAAGTAAACCAATTTGAGGGTTCAGTCCAGAGAGAGAGGGTCAATGTCTAGTGTATCAAGTGAGAGTCCTAGACTAGGTGCTAGTGTCATGTATTAGTGTTATATTAATATTTAGGTTGTGTACTGAACACTGGTAGCAGGGGATTTGAGAATTTATGGGTCATGTGTCTTAGTTGCAGTGAATTGGATACGGGTATCAGAGCTTTGGGTTAGCCTTAGGCAATTTTGGTCCCATGGCCATCAAGCATGTGTTCGAGTGAGAGAGGGACCACTTTTGGGCATGTGAAGTTTGATACTCACAGTATCAGAGTGGTATCAATGGTTCAGTGAGTGAGTGAGTGAGGGCTTGGCATGTGGGGTGTGAATACTGGGTTGGGGCAGGGGCTCGAGTAGTATCTTGGCCATTTGGCCTTTGGCAATTGGTTTTGGTCCAGAGATGTGAGGGAACTTGTTCTTGGTTCCGTCCCAAAATCACATAAGATTTTCAGTCCATCTTAGTTTCAGCCCTCTAGATGGATGCCCAGTAGTTTATAGCCCAGGTTTCCCATTTGTTCAGCTGCCATATGAGACTCCTGTATAACTTATTTTTCAGTCCAAGGAGGTTCCTCTAGTATCAATCTTGGACTGAATGATAGGGATACTTGGGAGTATCATGTGGACTGATACATGGAACTTAATACATCAAGTTTAAGACTGAACTGAAATGCAAGGAATGAGTTAACCGGATGTAGGAGTTGAGAGAATAGGGGAGGGGTTCATATCAGATGGTGTGGGTGTAGAGAGTTGAGAGTATAATGAGGCAGTGGAGTAGGGAGGTCTATTCAGTGTTCAGAGTTTGTGAAATTATGTGTGTGGCTAAATCTTAGTGTTTAGTGTCCTATCTAGTGCTCAGTTAGTATCCATGGGTGAGGGAGCAGAGCACTTGAGCCAAGCTCGGTTAGCCATGGCCAATTGGCCTTTAGCCTATGAGTGTGTAGCTAGATTAGAGTTTAGACTTGGGTATTAGAGTTTGAAGTTTTGTCTTAGGGTTTGGACTTGGTATCAGGTGTTAGAGTATCTTAGGAGTGTTTAGATTTTAGAGTATATGTTGGATGTAAGTTAATAGTTCAGTTTTGACTTGAGATTGTGAGTGAGTGTGTGTGTTATCTTGATAATGTAAATTACCAACTAGTTTGTGGCAGAGCCTTGTTGGTCTTGCAAATGCAAGCATCAGCAGGCATTGCAGCTGGAAATGCAAGCAGCCAGGCTTGGCCTTGCATGTTAGAGCTTTGCTTGGCCTTGCTGAGCCTTGGTATTTGTAGCACTGGCCCAGGCACTAGCAGCAGGGGATCCTTCCCCTTGGGCTTTGGTTGGGCCATTTGGTCACTTGGTTTAAGATGGAATGAGGAGATGGTACCATGAGGATACATCACTGTATCAGTATGCAGGAGATCCTGTTAGATAGGTTAGGGGCTTTTGCCTATGTGTATGAGTGTTTATAGGGATCAAAAATTTGTTGGTTTTGTGTGTTCTTGTGTGTGTGTTAGGAGAGTGTCTTCATGTATCAGTTAGTGCCATAGGTGTTTGTATCATTGAAAAGTTAGTCCTAGTGTCCTTAGTTTATATGTGTGTGTGTGTGTCAGTGTTCATGTATCAGTGTGGACTGACTTGAGTTTCAGCTGGGCTATTAGTGAGTTAGGGAGTGTGTGTGAAGGGCTAAATCCTAGTGCAGTGGGGGTGCTTAGCCACTAAAGGCTGGTGTCAGATGTTTAGAATAGAGAAGGGGGCCTGTAGGCCATGTGTGGCTTGGGGCAGGCCATTAGGCTACTGCCCAGGCCAGTGTAGGCCAACTGGCCATTGGCCTTTGGGTCTAGTTCTATGTATCAGAGATTTTAGGGTGTACTGTTAGTATCCTAAATGGAGATATGTACATGTTTGTGGATATATATATATATATATATAATATATATATATATATATATATATATATATATAATATATATATATATATATATATATATGATAGGAAGGGCTATTGAGGACAGAGTTTAGAATGGGATCATACCATACTACAATACAAAGGTGTGTTAGCATTTGAACCTAAGGGTAACCTTGTGGGTCAGCCACATTGTTAGCCACAAGAAACCTTTTTCTTCTCTTTCCTGTATATACATGTATCTAATTAGGAAAAAGAGGGCATTAGTATACTGCTATATGTGGTTGTTTCACACTAGTATGAAGGTAGAGAATGTATAATAGGATATGTACACATCAGAGTATAGGGGGTAAATATGGAATGTGGGCAAGTATCTAATATATGTGATACTCATACATTTATATAAATATATATTATAACTAGGTAGATAATGATTTGATATAGGTTAACTAGACCTAGAATGACCTAGATTTGACTAAGGTTTGACCAGGTTTGACCAGTTGACCAAAGTCAACTGTGAGTCAACAATTGACCTAGTTTTGACCTAGATTGCATACCACTCACTAGAAAACCATGTTTGATACTATCTAACACCCATTTAATAAATGTATCTCATCTATAGGCTTTGTGACTCCACTTTGAGGCTCAGTTCACATTCATTGCTCAGGACGACAGGCGAGTACATTCTCTGATAGTTTTATTTGTTGATATATCCTGTGATACATGTTATATTAGTGTTTATCTTGATTCTGACACGATAGACTCACGGATTGGTATTTTATGGATTCCTTGATATACGTAGTTTCATGCCTATCTTGAATATAATCATGACTAATGCATCCTTCGTGACTAATGAAATACGTGTCAAAGAACCTGGATTCCATGTGTACTAGTCGGGAGGGGAAATACCTAGGAGACAAGTGAACATACCCTTTCTATCCTATTGGTCTTTCGTGAATAATAGCGGCCACACACGTATGTGTATGGTTTGCCGGATATATCCCTCTTGCCGTTCACATGTCAAACTTGGTATTTCAAATCACTGGTCTTAACACAGTTTGTCTGAGTTGTCTACAACATATCTTGCATGACAGGTTTACTCATTTTTACATATCTGCCTGTTTCTCATATGATCTTGTACACTCGACTTTTCATTATACATTACCTCTACAACTCGATCATCAAGAATTTTATTATTATTTCATGATTCATAGCGCTTGTCAATTATTTTAAACTGTTAGATGATGTGCTCGTTCCAATCCTGACTGGATGTGTTGACAAATATTACAGATGATGATGATGATGGTGACTGCCCTTCTTTCTATGGGTAATGAGGATGACACTCAGGAGCCTGAGGAGCATCTAGCTCAGTAGAGGACTACCCCCTTGATTAGACTAG
>JANAVB010028198.1:2350594-2404414 GCA_029216955.1 Iris pallida | reverse complement strand
ATTAAAGTGGTCTATTAGAAAATTGGCTTAAGGGTATAATTGTCATGGAATTAATGTGTAGATACCGGAGATAAATCTAATTTGATATGGGGTCAAATTAGAAATATCACAGCATATAAATATATGTATTCATTAGGGTTATGGTCCCCAACTCATACGGCCACCAAGAGAGGGTTTTCTCTATTCTCTTCTGTATCCTCATCAACAAAGAGAGGAACAAAGATTTCATCTTTTTTATTAAGGGCCGTAGCGGGTTGGAAGATCAAATCCCACAAAGAGAAACATTTACTTCAAGATCCGTCAAGCAAAGACAATAGATTCAGGTACGCTTCCGCAATTTAATTTATGTTCTTCATCTCATGAATCGACGTGGCATAATAAAATATGACAAGTGGTATCAGAGCCTACCTGTTTGATTTATGAGATCGAAGTTTTAGAATTTAATTTTTTGTTGGATTCAGAAACCCTAGATCATTGGATCTAATTTAATTTAGGGTTCTGATTGTTCCATCAAATTTTTTATGATCAATTGAGAAGGACAAAATTAGGTTAGCAGATCCCTAATTTTTATTTATTGATAGATGGTTTATGATGTTGTATTTAAATCAATGGTTACACTGAGCTTAAATTATTACAACTTTAGTTCGCTTCTTCTTCTTTTTTTCGTGTAATTTTCAGTTGGTGCTTCAGTGCGGCACCATAGCAATGGATTCAGTGCTTGTAGCATTGGCTACTTGCACAAGAATTATCTATATATAATTATATATATAGTAATTGCTTCTTCATTTAATAAAATATTAATGGAGGAATTGTTTATGCCATAATGATGTCTATATATATTATTATTTTTCTAAGAAGGATGTGGACGATTTTTCACCTACTGTTATAAGGTGGACGATTTTTTTTTATATATGCCATAAGGATGCTTAGATAAGAAATTTTAGTACGCTTATGGATGATTGGTTGGTAAGTCCCATTTTTATGTATAAGTCAGCTAGTAAGATTCATATAAACAAATCATTTTATTGATTTGGTTTTATGAAGAATATATTTTATTTTGGGTCAAAATAAGACTGCATGACAAAATTATTCCATACCAAGATTGTGGTTTGTCATGATTACATTGATTTGCTGTCAATCCTTCGTTGATTTGATCGACATATTTAAGAAAATCTTGATAGAATTTTTAATTTATGTACAGTAATGACCTCTCTATTCATGCTTAAATATTAGATATGGACGCATGTGATAATGACCGTAAAAATTCTCTATTATATTAAATATGCATGAATATGTTTATTGCTGGACATGTAATAATATAGAATGTCGATTAGATTCCAATTACTCATCCTGATAGATATTTGGTGTTACTCAATTTAAAGTATTTTCCAATCTAAGTTGATCATTGTAGGACAAATTGGAATCAAATATAGACAATTTTATGTTTGGCATAAATTTAGTTTCCAATAAATTTATGTTCTAAGTTATATATTTGATGTAATCTATTGACGTACATATCTTCAGTAGATTATTAATTTAATATAATCTTTATGGGTTATTTGAAGCCATCTATTGGTCCATATCTTCAGTAAAATATTACGTAAATTTTATTATGTTGACAATGCTCAGTTAAGTCAAATTAAGAATATTTGTTTGAATCATGTAAAGAGATTCACATGCTTATGATTATCTTATTTGAGTTATAATATTTTAGTTATGCATGTACATAAAGTTTTGGACATGATTCGGTTTTGTAAAATTTAGTCAACATTCATTTTTTTTGGGGTGCCTTTTGTGACTAGCAATAGTCGTCTAATATTCTAAATAGACACATTGAAACAAGATATCGCCAAAGTGACCTCTTTTGCATAGATAGTCTATGAGGGATGTTAGATGTTTGTGTGTGTAAATTCATGCGAGTATTAGCCGGCCTAAAGGAAGGTTAATACTTGGCCGAATTGTATACATACTTGTGGTGATAAATGTGTGACAATTATACGGTTTATATGTGAATAATAACCCTATCCAAAGATAGGCTTATTATTTGACATGACTTATTGTCAACGTTTGATCACTATACCAAGAGTACCACTTGCAGTTAATATCACTGTCCAAAGACTTGATATTAATGATGCACTAGGTATCTTGAGATGGGGTTCACCATTATTTGAATTTGTTTGACTATCTTTTATTCTTTGGTCATTAATTAGAGCATATTTGTTTATTTAGTTTTTGTTCTCTTTTCAGCTAGTATTGCTACAATATCTGTTAATCTGAACTCAATTCCAATGCTTAACGGGACAAACTTCAAGGACTGGAAAGAGAACATATATATTGTTCTCGACTGCATGGATCTAGACCTTGCACTTAGGATTGAGCATCCCACTACTCCTAAGGATGACAGTTCATCTGGTGACAGAGCGAACTTCGAGAAGTAGAAATGCTCAAATCGCATGAGTCTAATGATCATAAAGCACGGTATTCCAGAGGCATTCAAGGGTGCAGTATCTGATGAGGTTACTAATGCCAAACAATTCCTTGCTGAAATTGAGAAGCGATTTACAAAGAATGATAAGGCGAAAACAAGCACACTTTTGTTGCGCTTGATTACCATGAAGTATAAAGGCAAAGGTAACATAGGGGAGTACATCATGGAGATGTCTCATATTGCTTCAAAACTTAAGGCACTTAAGCTCGACTTGACGGATGACTTGCTTGTTTATTTGGTATTGCTCTCACTTCCTACACAGTACAATCAGTTCAAGGTTAGTTACAACTGTCAAAAGGAAAAATAGACTCTAAATGAGCTCATTTCGTACTGTGTACAAGAAGAAGAGAGATTGAAGCATGATAAAACTGAAAGTGCAAATTTCGCTACCACCCCTAAAGACAAGTATAAGGGCACTAAGCGAAAGAATAAAGAAGATACTAAGGGTCCAGTGTAAAAAAAATAACAAACTTAGGCTAATGGTTGTTTCTTTTGTGGCAATCCACGTAAAGAAGGAATGTATAAAGTACCACGCATGGCGTGTAAAGAAAGGTACATTTCTTAATTTGGTATGATGTTAATTTAGCTTCAGTATCAAGAAACACATGGTGATTAGATTTTGGTGCAACTACTCACATCAGTGTTTCTATGCAGGGTTGCCAGATCTACCGAAAGCCAATTGATGGTGAAAGACACATCTATGTGGGAGACGGCAAGTCGGTAGAAGTGGATGCAATAGGACAAATTTTGGATATTAGTTATTATTGGATTTGATAGACAATTTTATCTAAAGCTTTTATTGTACCGTCTTTTAGACGAAATTTAGTTTCAGTTTTCTTGTTTGACAATCTTATTTATCATTGTTCATTTGGGAACAATAAAGTTTGATCTATCTTTAAATTCAAAATAATGTTGGTATTATTATTATTGTTTTTTTAAATGTTCGTGACATACTATTATCACTTGAAACTATTGCGTCCTATAAAGAAACCTTGCATATGAAACCACGTGGTACTAAACACAAAAAATAAAAAAATTAGACGAGAAGTGTAATATTTTTTGAGGATGTTGAGTTTGGGGGAGAAATAAAGTCAATGACATTGTCTTTGAGGAGGAATCGATTGCTGATTCCTACTATCACTTTTGACAATGTACAAGATCCTGCTACCTGTCATTGATCAAGAAGTGAATTCGGAGCCTCAATAAGACTAATGTCAAATTACCTCTATAAGTCGATGTTGAGCTACCTCAACAAGACAACATAAAGGCACCCCCCCCCCCCCCCCAATTCAAGATAAGGTAATTGTTTCTAAGGAACAAACTCAACAACCTCAAGCGAAGAGGAAGGAATTGTTTTTTAAAGAGACTTTCTCTTCGGTTTCTTTGAAAGACTCTTTTAAACCAATCATAGTACTTGTTGTACATTTTAATATTGAGTTACATCAAATAGGATGTCAAAATGGTATTTCTCAATGGTAACATTGACGAAATAATTTATGTGGTACAACCAGAAAACTTTGTGTCAGAAGACCCAAAGAATATGGTTCGCAAACTGACATAATCTATTTATGGACTCAAGCAGGCTTCTCGTCAAAGATACTTTGAGTTTTAACAAGTGACTATCTCGTTTGGTTATGAGATGAACACTGTTGAAGATTGTGTGTATCACAAGTTCAGTGGAAGTAGAAATAATTTTCTGGTTTTGTATATTGATTGAAGTATTCAATGCAAACCAGGTGACACCTCTCGTTAAAGGAGACAAATTCGGTCTCAAACAAGTGCCCTAAGGTTAGCCTTAAAATTAAGAAAATATAATAGATTTTTCCTTCATGATCAGTTGTAGGGAGTCTAATGTATGCTCAAGTATGTACGCGTCAGGATATTGCGTACATATTAGGATGTTAGGCAGATATTTAAGCAAATATAGATGGATCATAGGATAGCAGCCAAACTACTTAAGTAATTAATAGAGAACAAGAAATTATATGCTCTTTGTAGGAGATCGGATAATTCTGGAGATCATAAGGTATTCCGACTTCGATTTTGTTGGATGCCAACACAGCAGGAGATCCACATCAGATTATGCTGACTAATGGAGGTATATTTTGAATGAGTGTTAAACATGCACTCATAATTTCTTCTACCATGAAAATAAGGTTTATAACATATTGTGGGGTATCTATTCAGGGAATATGGTTGTGAAATTGTCACAAGGACTGTGCATACAGTACGGTATTGAAAGACCACATAAAATTATGGTGTGACAATAAATCAGCAATACTGTATTCCAATAACAACAGAAACTTGTATAAGTCAAAGATATTGACATAAAGTTTCTAGTTGTGAAGGAAAGAATTCAGAATGGTTATAGTGTCCTATATAGCACATTAAGACAAACTCCATGTTAGCGGATCCGTTCAC
The DNA here is from genome assembly GCA_029216955.1 of Iris pallida. Taxonomy (NCBI): domain Eukaryota; kingdom Viridiplantae; phylum Streptophyta; class Magnoliopsida; order Asparagales; family Iridaceae; genus Iris; species Iris pallida. The sequence continues at coordinate 2,399,505 of JANAVB010028198.1, read as the reverse complement.
AAAAGCATATCATCCCAGGGTCTTTCATGAGTATACTGCTCATATGGGTGTTATCTTAATTAAGAATATGACAATACAGTGGGAGTTTGTATTTTATGTATTTGGGTACTATTTGGTTTTGGACACATTTATGTATTAAAGTATTTTGGATATTTATCTGATCAGATATATGGAAATTCAGTTCATTCTGTTTTCATTATGTTAAAGTATTGATCTCACTAAAGTTAAGGAGGACCAGTTGGAAATAGACATGTATTGATCATATTGCGTGTAATTTCTATGCTACGCATCCTTGATTGATCTATGTCGTTTAGCTATATTGGTATATGTGACCATTGATGGTTTAGTTATGCTATATGTGACGAATACCGCTTTGATCCTATGTTGATATGGTTAATGGACAAGATTGTCCGGATATACCCTAAGGATTAAGATAGCAATTTATGAGCTCACTAAGGTTAACACAATTATAAGGTTACATATGTGGCCCAGTGGGATATTTTTAAAATTATTCAATAATATGGGGCCACACATGTAAAATTAATTGTGTTGGGCTATTTAAATAATTAAGCCAAATTAAAGTGGTCTATTTGAAAATTGGCTTAAGGGTATAATTGTCATGGAATTAATGTGTAGATACTGGAGATAAATCTAATTTGATGAGGGGCCAAATTAGAAATATCACAACATATAAATATATGTATTCATTAGGGTTATGGTCCCCAACTCATACGGCCACCAAGAGAGGGTTTTCTCTATTCTCTTCTGTATACCCATCAACAAAGAGAAGAACAAAGATTTCATCTTTGTTATTAAGGGCCGTAGCGGGTTGGAAGATCAAATCCCACAAAGAGAAACATCTGCTTCAAGATCCGTCAAGCAAAGACAATGGATTCAGGTACGCTTCCTGCAATTTAATTTATGTTCTTCATCTCATGAATCGACATGGCATAATAAAATATGACAGCTACTGGTTCTAACCAATAATTTGATGATCTTTTGGAACATTGTTACAGTGTTTATAATACTTTTGATAATAATTATTAAGCTAATCATGTAGAAAATGAACAGTCACCGACAAAAATGTTGCCTCCAGAAAATAGAAGTATTACTAGTATTGTTCCAACCAAAACAAGATCGATTTATTAGGAGTATTTTATTAAATTATTTGTAACAAATGATGAGGAAAATAAAAATTTTAGATCCCATCAATCAAAAACTAATACCTAGAGGTGCACAATACAAGAAATGAAAAAAGGAGAAAAAAATGACTACACGAGAACTTTGAAGATACACTATGATAGTTATTATGGTAAAGACTCAATTGATACTTGACAAACACAATTAAGTATCGTTCCTCAACGATCTTCATTAGGATTATTTACTTATTTGATTGCTCGTAACAAAATCAACTTAACAAATTAAATATATTATTTATGATGAACAAACAATCTTTCATAATTGGTCAGAATGAACCATATTTTGACTATGTAAGTAGCACACTTGTACTTGTTCTACTAAAGTTTCTAAATCTACTACAACAGGAAGGTGTTAAAAATAATATAAAAAAAGAAAAACAACTTTGAAATAAAGTTTTGAAACAATTAGTAAATTTTCTTTTAACTTCGGATATATGGATTAATAAACAAAATTGCCATTTTTTTGTATCACAGTATATTATTTAGAAACAAATGGTTTACAAAAAATAAATTCTTTGTCTAAGACCGTTGAAATTTCTGTCTATTGGAGCAAAATATGTGGATCCATGTTACAAGTTTACGTGAACATGATATTCATAATAATACAATTAAGTGAGAATGATTGGTTAATTACTAGTTCAATTTTTGAGTTTTTAGAATTGTTATGCAATATTACATGTACTCTATCCGGAGTTTATTATCCAACTTCTTCTTTAGTTTTAAGAGAGATAATTAATATTGCTCATTTATTTGCAAAATATAAAATAAATCATGGTTCTAAAATAGAAAGTAAATTTTTTTAAATATTGGCACGATATATCCTTTTTTTTTTATTGTTGAGTGCGGTTTTAGATCATAAACAAAATTATACGGTGTACTTAAGTTGGTAGATAATTTCTATTATAATATGGATTGAGGTAAGTACTTTAAAAATAGAAATTAAAGAATCTTTAGATGCTCTAATTAGTATATGTCAAAAAGTTATATCAAATTGACTGAGTTCAACCGTTCAAGGTAGTAGCATTAGTTTAATTTATAGGTTATCTCATGTTAATAATATACTACAAAGGAATAACAAAAACAATCTTCCCTCTGAACTCAAGAACTGTCATTGTATTTAAACTCCTAAGATGAAGATAAAGACGATTTTTGACCATATTTTTCAAGAATGCTAAGCAAGAAGAGAAACATGATGCTACCACATATTTGCTCCTATTTTTTCTTCTTTGGCACGTGATCTTATATGGCCCTGATGTTCATGGTAGCATAAGAATATTATTTTAGTACAGGTTCAAGAATGCTAAGAAAGAAGAGAAGAATGATGCTGTCAGATATTTTGAACGTTTGGATTTGCGTTCAAGATTATATTCATGTGAAAAAGTAAACTCAACACTTAAAGCGATGAAAGTAACGATGTTAATGAAATGTACTTTCAATCTCTTACTATATATGACGCTAAAGGAGTCGAAGAATAAAGCATCAAAGTCTTGTGGATTTAGATCAATTTTTCTAAAAATCAAAGATTTGAAGGTATCGAATACCGCAAAAAAAATAGAGAAAACTGAACATAAAGACAAAAGGTTGAAGATCAAATTGAAAAATACAATTTGTACTTTCACTCTCTCAGCATTTCTAAATTATAAAAATATCACTAAATTTCTCAAACAAAAATAATTATGTTTCTTTCTTTATTTATTTGTTTTTTTAATTTTTTTTATATAGTCAAAGCCAATAGCCCAACCATTATTGGAATTTTTTTTTTAAATTCGGACCAACTTGGCCCGATCCGCACCCAAACCGGACCCAATACCGAGTTGTGGGTTGGGTTGGGTTTGGGGTTTCAGCGTTGAGTTCGACATGGACAGCTTCTCTTGACCGGCCTGGACAGAGCCGACCCACTTAACGCCTCTAGGTTTCCGTGCACGGGGGTCATACCATTTTATATAAAAGGATCCCTATGTTTTCTTAGGAGATCATAATTTATGTTTGGGCGTCGAGGTGTACCAAATTTTAGTTAAAATATATCCATAAAAAATAAATTAAAATATTTCTATAACAAATTTTATTTAAAAATTTATTCAAACTATTTTAATATAATTTAAAGGGCTAATTAGTGTTTAGACCCTGAATTTTATACCAGTTTAGAGTTTAGGTCCTGACTTGTCCAAGTGGAAAGTTTGGACCCTTGACTTTATTTGTTTTGTTTATTTTTCCAATTATGTCCTTCCTCTCATGGGTGACAATTAACTTTTCTTTATAGACTGGAAGGGTATAATAGGAAAAATGAAACTAAAATTAAAAGTCAGGGGTCCAAACTTGTCAATTGGACAAGTCAAGACCTAAACTCTAAGCTGATATAAAATCTAGGGTCTAAACTCTAACTAGCCCTAATTTAAACTTTTATCTAATTTTTTAATAATATTAGTTTTTTATTTTATTTTATTTTGTTGTAAGTGCATCGCACGTGAACATGACGGGCTAGGTACGTAGATTCGATCCGATGGGGATTCCACGACGAAGCCTATTATTCTTTCAAATTAATGGTAGAAGTTAAAAATAAAATAAATATACATATATACCATTAAACCGGAAATTAGATATACATATATACTACTAAACCACCGAAAATTAAGGGGGGAGTGGCCGGAGCTCGAAAAATATATTTGGAAACTGTTGGTGGAGTCTAGAATTTCCATTGATTCTAGGAAGAAATCATCCCCATTTCTAAACACAACAATGGACAGAGCGAGAAGAGAAAGAATGTTTTAAAAAATTCACTGTGAAGGCTATATGGGCTTAAATCGGAAGATTCACCTAAGGTTTCTATTTTGTAGTACAAGTTAACGTTAGAGTTTCGACTAGAAATAGTTCCCATTTTGTTCGGATAGCTTTTGTTTAGATCTCAAATGTGAGATGTTTTCCCATTTTCTCTGTGGAAAGGGACACAGAAGTTAAGCACACCACTATGTACCTACCCCGTACAACCAGGATTTCAACATATATATATGGCGCGGATTAAGATACCCATCCGCGGAGTCCCGCCGAAGTCCTACCCCTCTGCACCATCGGATCGAGAGGCCCACGTGATGCCGTGCGATCCAACAACCAAGAATCACGAGGCTACGGTGCTCCGGAAATGAGACTTCCGATCCGGACTCATATATATATATATATATATATATATATATATATATATATATATATATATATATATATATATATATGGTGTCCTTTTCTCCGGCTTAGCAAATAGATTTTAACATCTTTAAAGCTAGGAATTATGAAATAGTTTGGAAGGTGCAAAATGAATTCCAATTTTTCTTGAGATGGCTTTGCTTTGACACGTTTACTTCCATTTTCCTTTTCAAGTAGAAGTCATTTCAAAATCAATAATGCTAGAATGACACCAAAATCTGACCATGACCACGTTGTGCTGACCGTATGATGTACCGGCTTATGTGTTGAAGTGATCCCATACATGATCAACACGAAGACTATTACATCATGTGATCAGATTTTGGCGTTTCCCTCGCCGTTTCAAAATTAGTCGTTGGGGTTCAAACAAGGTACATGAGAGTACATGGGGAGTTGCACTCATTCAAAAATACAACCAGAAATAAAGGGAGATTGAACACCAAGAAGGAAATGTAGATGAAGAGTACAACACTAGAGAGAACTTTTTGTACTTTGGTGATTACAACCCTAGATTTGTAGACTACATGAAGATAAACATAAAAACATATGTACAAGAGGGTACTTCCTTTCATAGCGAAGATATCTTGTGACTATCACATTCAAATTGTATCATGAACACACAAACATGCTTCTTTTGGTCTCATTCCATTGTGCGGAGAGCTGCTAATAAAAACAATGGGGATAAACAACACTGCTACTCACACAGCAAAAGGTGAAAAGGGCTCTCTTTTTTCTTCTTTCTGCACATCGCATGATCATCTGTAAGATGCTGCTACAGCTCGTGCAAAGCGTCACGTTGGTCGTGGCCTTGCTGCATGTTTGAAGCACTAAAAGTATACCTGAAACAAGACAAGAAGAAAACATATAAACTCGAGGAACAATCAAGCCAAAAAAGCAAGGTATAATGTTTCATAAGAATACAAGAAAAGTTAAAACTTGCAGAAGCACATATCATGGAAATGGAAATGGAAATGAACACTTTGGAGCTTTACCTGATCTACAAGATCCACTGCCAACCCCTTTTAAGTGTTATTAACTAATTCAATCTCTCATCACGATGATAATCAGAGCTTGATTGAGAAGATGAAAGAGGTCTCCTCACAAAAGGGTGCTCTAAAAGTTGAGCAGCAGATGGCCGATCTTCTGGGTTGACTTGTACACATTGGCTGATAAAGTCACGAGCATCTCTTGAGAGAGAGTTGGGGATAGGAGGTTGCTCACCCCGACCTATTCTGAAGAAAGCGTGTTGCTGCAATTTCCAGGGGGGAAAAGTCACTAGATAGTTGAAAACCTATTCCTTTCTGTTTGGAGCTGAGAAAGATTTCAACTACACTGAAGTAGGTTTTAAAAACAATACAATTATAAACTTCAATTTTGAGAGGTCTACAGAAATTGAAATTCCATGAAGACAAATAAAGCAACAAAATGTAGGTCATAAATGATGATTATTAACAAGAATTAGGTGTCACAAAATGAGTGTACTTTTTAGATGAAAATATTCTTTGTTCTAGAAGTTGAGTACAATATCAGAATAGTTAAAAACACATAGGTATGTGTAAATATTCATCTATAAAGATACATGGGAGAGAAGTGTCCAATCATTTTGTTTACTTATTACAGTTGCAAGCAAACTCATTAATATATGCAGAACCACTTAACACGAACAATCTAGTATTGAATTTAAAAGAACTCATAGATAAATCAACGTATTAGTCATTTGGTTATCACTTATCAGGTTAAAACTGGCTTGTGTAGTATGTACTACCATCCAACTCTACCCTATTTGAAAGAGGAGTCGAATTAATTATGATTATCTTATCTGAAAAACTCTTGCTCTTCCTCTCGAGCCTTGACTATCTTCTTCAGATATCCATCCAAAGCTTGAAGAGTCTGTAGTCGTTTGGCACACTAGCTACCTCCATCTCCGTTATCGGAATCTCATCATCAACACCTACCTTAACCTAAACTTGATCCGATATAGGGACCTTATCTCTTCTTTATAACATCATCCATATTGTACAACCCAACTCCAAGATCCTGCTGATTGGCTATTAAGGGAATCATCTCTCATAGGGGTGCATGGCGAAGTTTGTATTGATGTAGAGTTTGGGGAAATTATGGATCCTGCCAAGATTCAAGATCACATTATTCATTGAGTGGATTCATTCTCATCGATGATAGCTCATTTGTTCTTTCTTTTTGCTGCTTCTTTTCTCAAATCTCTGCTAACTGCTGAGAGTTAAATATTAAAATTTGATTTTTCTCTGTTTACATTTCTCTGCTGATTTCTCAACTATTCTTCTCTCTGTCTTGATCTGACTGTCCACTTTTGTTGCTCCTCTGTCTTGATCTGACGGTTTAGTGATGTCACATGGTTGAGTGCCAAATGGCATCATTCTTAAGCTTCCACTAATGGCATCTGACCGCCTACTGCTGTTGCCACTACGATCATATTGAATGGTCAAAATCACCTTTTGCAGGCTGGACCTAAGTCTAAAGAAAATTGTCTTATTTTGTTGATTCTCTGGTCAATGCCGCTGATTTACAAAAGTTTTGAGTTGACAACCATGATTCGGCGAATCAAGCCATTTCCAAGATGTCTCCTTCTGTTGTTGTTTCTACTTCCCCACTAATGTAAAAAGTTGGGCATGCTTAATATATATGCTCCAGCTTAAAGGGAAGTTCTAGATACATCAACGTATATCACACTGAAACCTGTTTATGTACAACAACAACAACAACAACAACAACAAAGCCTTTATTCCAAAGTTTTTAGGTGGGCTGTTTGAATCCTCTTCCTCACATTCAGCTCTGTTATGGGCCATGTCGTCTGTCAGACTAACAAAAGCGCCACTGAGGTCCCAAAGTGTATTCTGTAAGAATTCATTTCATAGAGATCCGACAATGTTTTACACGGGCTGTTGGCTACCTAAGGCAACCCTCATTCATCCGGGCTTGGAACCGGCAGTGAAAATATAGAACAGCAAGAACAGCAGAGGTAGAGTTAGAAATTGAAATACTATGATGAAAATTTATTTCTAGTGTTAGAAATAAATAGTCTGTGCTTTAGTTGGATATACACTCTAGAACTGCTGCCCTACAACTTTCTATGATTGACTTAATTATTTCATGCTTGGTTTGGAGATTTTGGGCTGAAATTTTGATAAAATTTTATTTTTGGGGGCATTTTGGATCTTTTTATTCATTTTTAGTCTTGTTCCATCACCTATTTTCTTGATCAATTGCTATGACAGCTAGCAATCTAGACTTTTCAAAGTCCTTGTCCCAGTAATTAATAATCCAAACTAGTTTGTGCTTTTGTAGGCGAACCATCCAAAAGCCCTGCACTTACCTAAAACATCTAACCCTTTATTCAAAATTTCAAAATGTAGATTTAGTGCAACCATGATAACTTCAACCCACAGTTCAATGCCAGCCGAGTTCTAAAGCAACCATTGGATTTTCTTTTTCTTTTTGGGTTGGGGGTGTAAGAGAGCAAAAGAACTAGGCTTTATAAGTAGTGAAGTAAGGACTGGAATATCTTCAATAACAACAAAATATTACATAGGCAATGCAAGCAGCCTGTTGTGCACCATTTCAATGAACCCTGAGAAATTACTAAATATTTATCTCAAAATAAAAGATTATACGAGTAAAAGATGTATCTCTGTCATGTGCCAGTATCTCTTATTCTGAATCCGTTTTATTTCATATCACGTTGTCGATCTAGGTTGTGACTAAAGTTTTGGAAGCTAACATAGAACTACCAGAACTGCAATTAAGTCTATGTTGGCAGTCTTATGCTGCATATCTCACTGTTCTAAAAGGCGGTCTAGGCGGCCGCCTAGGTGCTAGGCCCCGGTGTCCGCCCGATGCACGCCTAGGCGTCCGCCTAGACCCCGGACGTCCGACTATGCATGTTTTGGGGTTTTATGGATTTTTTTCTGCAATTTTCAGTAGATTTTTTGGATTTTATTTATTTGTTTTTGAACCGCCTAGGCGGGCTAGGCGCTAGGCGGCGGGGTGCCCGCCCGACTAGCGCTTTTTACAACCTTGGCATATCTTCAAGCTTAAATCAATCATGTAAAGGCTTGCCAAAATAACAATAAAGACCATGAAGAACAAGAATTTCCAGTGATGAATATGTGATTTTATAATATGTTTTTACATTTATCTTCCTGTTTCTAAGTTTTGCTCCTTGTCTGAATCGTTCACTCAATCTATCAGTAACTAAAAGATATTATTGAATTGATCTTCAAACAATCCACACATGCCTGATTTTTTTCACATGCTACTTAACATCAGTTGGTCACTATATTTTGAAGCCTGTCTGCTAACAAAGTTTGGAATTGATTCAAGGGTGATAAAATAGGTGCAAGTTGACAGGTAAGCTTTCCATAAAAAGAAAGTCCTGTTGGAACTTGGAATTTTAAACCAAAACTTGAAGACAAGATATACTGCAAATCCAAATATTATTCACAAAGAGAGAACTCACCCACTCCAGATTAGGATAGGGAATCTGGCGAGTCAACATTTCCAGAACAGTGCACCCAAGGCTCCAAATATCAGCTGAAGATCCATACATGTTTCTAGGATTAACAACCTGACAAGTCAGAAGGTAAAAGTAATAAACGATCCCGAATTTTGCATATTATGTTCTGCAACCTTGAGGAAATACAATGTTTGCTACATACAAAGAAACTCTTCTAGAGATTAAGTTTTACATTGTAATTTTCATGTGCAAGTGCACATACGCACGCACGCGAGTGCTGCGCACACACACAGAGGATTTGGGCCTAATCCTGTCAATGCAACTTATGGCAGGCCATCAAAATTGAGAGTTAAGAAAATGGGCTACCATTGGTTTTTAATATCAAGCAAATTACATCTGCATCTGGGCTACATAGACTTGAGAACTAATGAAACATGCACAATTTTGTTCCTCATTATTCAATTTCAGTGCAATAGATCATGACACGACTTTCCAGTTTTGATCAAACAAGTATTGTATGGAGACTGGAGAGATGGTTTGCATGAGAGGGTTCTGTTACATTGGGTCCTTCTATATCATAAGCCTCGATATGAACTGTCAGTGCATATAAAAAAACCCTCAACAAAGAATTAAGTTTCTAAGGCATAGGATGAGTTGTAAAAAAATATTGATATAGCTTGAATCGTCAATATTTACCTTTATCAAGTAGAAAATTAGCTATTGACCTACAAGGACTATGCAGAATAATTTAACCTTGTTGCTGACATTGCATGGTAATAGAATAAAATGTGAGGAAGTCGACCTCTGTGATATGAATCAATTTGACTCCTTAGCTTACTATATAACAGACAAAATACGATTCCCTATAGCAAATAACATTTTGAATCTTCCTAGTCAAAGGAACTTGGAGAATTATATTTGCATAACCAATAGAGGTAGCTTCACAAATCCACCAACTAGCCTTCAAGGGTTTATGACAAGACCCTATCATCCATAATTTCCTTTGTCAGGCATTGGCACCAACTTATTGTGGGTTGATAGCTGATTGTAAGAACATGGACCATGGAGCTCTTGATGTGAGTCATGCTCCATTGATAGGTAAGATTTGGGATGATTACATCACATTCATGACATATGCATACGTAATAAAAACTCTCTCCAACCAACATCAGTTGACGTTTGCATAAAATAATAATTATAAATACTATGTTCAAGTTACTTTTTATTATGTAGGGTAAAAACACTGAACAAAGACAATAGCCTAACCTCCGGAGCCATCCAGTATACACTTCCTTTGCAAGATTTCAACATGTTCAATTTGGTAATCTGAAATTAGTCAGAAATGAAAGTCATTAAAGATGTAAATGGTAACACAATATCATCAAAAACAAACCAACAAACCTCTTTAGCCAGTCCAAAATCGGCTAACTTCACGGATCCATTGGCATGAACCAATATGTTTGCACATTTTATATCTCTGCCAAGAGTATATAATATTAGATACACTATGACATTCATGCCCATTTGAGAAATTCTATCAAAATGCTTTTCCTACAATATAGCAGCCTGTATTTGTACAATGTTGAAATCTGTTACTACTTTCCAAAATATTGGCAATTATAAAATAATACAAGTTATACAAAAGTAAAAAAGGTCAAATTGTTAAATTTAGAGAAAAAAGAAAAGAAAAAGTGAACCACCATGAAGCATTTGTAATTGCCAATTTCAGATCTTATGTGTGATCCCGACCTGGAACAACCAATACGTATCGGCATCGGCCAAGTTTGCAAACCTTGATTCATTCCTTCGTATCTATAATATATTCTTACAGCTGCCAAAAGTTATTTAACAAGTCATTCCAAAATCATTTCCGCTGCTTGTCCCAAGCCCGGATAATGGAGGACGGTTGCGTTAGGTAGACAACAAGGCAACATAAAACATTGTAGGATCCTTATGAAATGAATTCTTACAGAATGTTGTAAGACATTCCAAAATCAAAAGGCAAAATTTTGATCCTTAGTCAAGAGCATACTGAGTCAATAAATAACATGTATATAAATAGTACTCTATTATTGGTATCACAAGAACATGTAGGTATAAGATTAAATTAAGACATCAACCATTTTCACATAAAGCTACATCAAAAGCATAAATTTATAGTTAAACTACAATATATGTTTTATATTTTAAAACGTCTAAAACTAAATTGTTGAATCTAAAATTCCAATCAGAATCTGCTGAAACCACTAAACTGGTGAAAAGGAAACTCATAAAGAGGAGACCAAAATCTAGATTTTTAAAACATTGAGGGCAAGGGTAAGTTGTTCAACCCCAAAGTTCCAAAGACAAGTTGAAAAGAGGGAAAAAAATAATCAAATGGGCTAATAAAATTATTCCTTCGCAAGAAGTTATGTCACCTGTGGACCACATTGCGTTCATGAAGATAATATAAACCCTTCAAAATCTGTCTGGTGTATGCAGAGACTTGGCTATCTTGAAGATGATACTTTAGATAGAGAGATGCAAGAGAACCTTGTGTGACAAGCTCAATGAAGATGAACAGTTTTGCTTCTTCCTACAAAAGAAACCTTATATTTTACTTTCGTAGTTTGAATAGATAGTTTCTCAAAGATACAAATGCATAAATCTATACAAGAAAAAAGAACTCACTTTCATTAATTAGACCTCAAGATATCATAAATGAACTTATGGAAATTTTCTCAGAAATCAAATATCATAATAATCTGTAAGTTAATGGTTATTTTTCAGTTCATCAGATGATACTCAGCAAGAAATTTGAGTAGACATAATATCAAAAACCTATAGTAAAAATATAGCACAACTGAAAAGGGCACCCACTCTAAGTAGATTAAATAATGATAATGGTATTTAGAAAATGCATTTACACTATATGTTATGCAACATAATCTATCCTGTCTGGATTTCAAGTTAAACTAGAATAAGAGTGACTAACAAACGAATAGTGACTAATTTGATGACTATGCTCGCCAAATAAATCAAGAGACTAAATAATCAAATGAGCAGTTTGTGCTTTATGTGTTCTACTTGAGCTGTGACATGAAAGTGTCTCCAGTATACATAATCAAATGAGCAGTTTGTGCTTTCTTCGCTGTCAAGAATTATGGCAGTTTCTGGAAGTCTAGTGGTAATAGCACAATAAACTATCAGGTTCCCAATATGGATTATGTGACTGATATGAATTCCCCACAGAGCCAGTTCAGCTGTTAGGGATTCAATATGAACAATTTGGAAACCAAAACCAGTATGCACCATTTTGCAGCTTCAAAGTTAATTTGGTTCAACGCTTTTGCGAAGACAAATAATCAATAATCTCAGGCAAATGCCCATACCATGAACATGGCACATTTCTCTTGAAAAGTAGCTTCCATCAAATCAGCTGACGAGAACTTAAAAAGAGAATTTGTTGCACATTTAAATAAACACAATTTTTTTATGGAGTTTTCTTATGTTTTTTATGGAGCCTTCTTATGCTTTCTCATTTCTTTTATGGGAGATTTCTTATGGTCCATAGCAGACACCATTTTAAGAAAACTTTTTTATGAAGCTTCACAATGACAAAGATGATCATTTATATCAACACAATTAAAGAGAAAAAAAAACAACAACAGAAATTTGAAGATATGCCAAAGTGACACTTTGCATACCTTGTCTGTTCCATAATATTGAACAATGTTTTCATGTTCAAATCGACTTAGAAGCGCGATCTCCTGTGGAAGGACAATTAAAGGATTAAGAGTACAATACATACAGTGCACAGAAGGGGATGAATGTACCTGCTGATATTTGAAATAATTAGCTAAACCTCACAAAAACATTTAAGGGAAGGAAAACTAAAAGCTCAACGCTTAGAGAAATAGAGATGTATTATGGCCTCCAATTATCTCACCTGCTCTAATTGAAGAATGCACTGTTGGGCAGCGCTTCCTTGGTCAAGCAAAGACACTTCTTTGACAGCGAAGAAAATACCATCCCTGCAAATAAGTAGAGACAGTCACAAGAATATTCAACTATATTTTCCAGTTTTATTCAAAGCATGTTAACAGGAAGGAGGGAAAAAACCCTAAAAATGTTCTCACAAAACTACCTCATGTAGCTAATCAGTAATTTTTCCGTACTTGAGTTTATTTTTTTCAAATTCAAGTATGTTGAGTACTAATTAATGTATGAAGATACAGCGTAGATCTTAGATTGCAGATGTTAGCTGTGAATAAAATAATGAAATTGCACAAAACCCTTTTTATCTAGAAACAGGCAGCTGCCTATCTTGAATTGTTTTCCCCTTGAAGAGTTTGTCATCATATCGTCAATTGAAACCACCTCCAACTTCCTGAGAATGCACGCTTTCTCATCCCATTTATTAGTGTATTGCCCTTCATCCATCTTACCATTCTCACTTCAGTTATGCTCATTCATTTGGCATGTTTCTTCATTTCCATCACTCCGGCCAATAGTGCTATATTGGTCTTAATGTTTTCTTACAAAAAAAAAACTCTTTCAGTGTAAAGTGTTTCCTATGATCACAAGCGCTTGTCCACGCCAACCATCATACTTCAATTCTAGGAAACATGCCCTATTAATCTCTCCATTATGATTAAGGATCGATCCTCAATAGCGAAAATTGTTAGTCTACAATGTCTTGACCATCAAATGGAGTAATCCTTCAGTTCACCAGTTTTGGCTAAAGCTATATATCATATACTATGTTCCCATTTACATTAGATTTTGAAACTTCTCCAAATTTTGATTCTACAAAGTAAGGCTTATTTACTCATTAACTAACACAAATTATCAAACATTATACACCATGGAAACCCATCTTGACTGACTTGCGCAAAGAGGATGGACTTAGTGTCGATCCTTGATGCAATAAGCTAGGTTGATCCAAAATCAAATGCAGATGTATCTCCTCATAGTAGTCACAAGCTCATAGTACATATCTTTAATAGTCTCAATATAAGCCAAGGAACTCTATTGTAAGCCTACCCTAAATCAATATAAGTAACAAATGCAAGCTAGTAAATTCAGCGGTAGAAACAAATATTATATGGTCCAGACATGCGGCTACCGGAAGTCATTTGAAAGATTGCAGGAGCTAACTTAACTTAACTGAAGCTCCCCGGTTCATGTAACATTTATGTTAATAGGATTCATCTATATTAATATATAATCCAAATACGAGGGCTACCACGTATTTTTTGGTGTAAGAGTTTTTTAACTAAAATTATTATTATTATTTTATTTTTTTGAAATCACACGCACACACACAATTGGGGGGCTCGAACCTTGCCGGCCCCTCCGGATGTCCGCTCTAATACCACTGGGCTAGAGAGCTAATTTATAATAATAAATTATTATTATTTATGGATAAAAAGGTAATATGGTCACCCACTCTTTTGTCTAAATAATATCATTATTTATGGTGAACGGTAACCAGTTATTTGTTATAGCTTAAGTTGCCCAATGAGGGATGATAGACGAATCTCTTATCTTTGGTTAAGATAGAATTTTATCATGGTAGGTGATTATAAGACTGTGCCCCTTTTCTTTTTTTATCTCGGAATAACCTACCTCTTTCACCAATCCGATTCTTTCAATAATTCGATAAATTTTCTAGTTTTGATTTTGATTATTTATATTCTTTTTTAAAATTTAGGGCGGACGAGAGTGTGGCGAGAGAGATTATCAACCACAGATCGCTCCGCCTTTCTAACCTCATCCGCTTCAAAGACGTCAGAATTTTTGAATCTTGTGAGCAAGGTTATAAACGGCGGTAGGCGGGTGCGCGGCGGAGAGAGTCCGCCTAGGCGGTTGATACATTTTTTACTATTTTATCACTGTTTTTTGCATAATATGCATATTTTAAGGGTGTTCCATGCATAACTAAGTTGTAGAACGAAAATTTATAAAGTTTTAGTGTTGTTAGGCCCATAATGTAAAAAAAAAAAAAAAATCTTTTTAGCCAAAATATTTTGCAAAGTATTTCTCCGCCTAGGCGCTCGCCTACGCTGCCTCACCTCCGCCTATGCCGCCAACCTCCATTGGCCGCCTACTCCACCGCCTACAGCAAAGCGGTGCGGAGAGGGACCGCCTACCGCCTAGGCGCTGCCTAGGCGGCCTAGGCGGACGCCATTTAGAACACTGCTTGTGAGAGAGAGAAAATGATGTGAAATTTTCCATTTTTTAATATTTTTGGTTGATTTTTTTAAGGTGGTGTTGGCGCAGACGCATCTGACGATCGTGATGGAGTACGCCGTCGATGGAAAGATCTTCGAGTGGATCTGCTGGCAAATACAGCGACTACGAGGTATGTGTTTTTTGGTAAAATTTTTGATGTTATTTTAATATAATTATGAAATTGTTAATGATGTTTGTTGTGCAATATTTAGACGAGATATTTCTTCTTTCAACAATATGATTCTCTCCGATAATTTTCTAGATATGATTTTGATTATTTATTTTGAATTTGGTTAGACGAGAATGTGGCAAGAGAGAATTTGGGTAGAAGAAATTTTGAGTTTTTGTGTATGTGCATATTTTAGCAAATTTGTCATCGAAATAAAAAAAAAATGTGTTGCACAAGCGTGCCCAACCACTAGTACTAAGAATTCATATATCAGGTAAATTCTAAAGGCACTCCACATTTTACTGCAGGGCAGTCCATTATGCTGCCAACATTAACGAGGACTGCCAACTTCGTTGACAGTCTATCTTAATATTCAAATTCTTTAGGACTGTCAACTTTGGACCGCCAACTTCGTTGACAGTCTATCTTAATAGTCAAATTCTTTAGGCCTGTCAACTTTGTTGGTAGTCCTAACATAAAGTAGGATTGCCAACAAGTTGGCAGTCCTAGGACTGGGTTGCCATGGAGTAAAATGTGGAGTGCCTTTAGAATTTACCCAAAAAAAAAAGTGCGTGCCAACTGTTTGATCATATGTTGGATCTACTTACTGGCTGATCCCCTCGTACACCGTCCCAAATGATCCGCTCCCGAGGAGCTGCCCCTTGATCCAGGCCCTGAAGTTCCTCTTGAACCTCCCGTTGGGGGAGACCACGAACATGGCCTCCGTCGCGGAGCTCGACACGCCCTCACCGTTCGACGCCGAGGTCACTTCTCTAACCCTGACTTCCTCCTCCTCCTCTACATCGTCATCAGGAGCAGAAGACGCGACCGGGAGAGAGATGGACGAGGAAGGCTCCGACGCCAGCGTCGCCGGCGGCGGAGGAGGAGGAGGGGGGAGAGGATGTTGGGGAGGGGAGAGGCGGGAAGTGGCGGGGAGGCGGCGGCGGGTGGCGGCGGCCTCCCAGAGGGAGGAGGGGACGGCGAAGTCCTCGGGGCCGGAGAGGCCGAGGATACGGCAGATGAGGTCGAACTCCCCCTCGACGCCGCCGCCTACGCGGAAGCTGGTCTGGTTGGAGTATACGTCCGGAGGACGGGGGAGGTGGAGGGATCTGGTGGTTCGGAGGGCTGCTTCCCCTTCGTCGTCGTCGTCGTCGGAGCGGGAGGGATCGGCGAAGGAGGCTGCGGCGGAGAGGGGGTGGTTGTAGTCGATGTTCTTGGCAGCGTTGCGGCGGTCGAGGCGGGGACGGGGAGCGGAGCGGCGGAGGAGCTTCATTTCTGGGATTGTTGGAGTTGGGAGCTAAAGGAGAAGAGAGTATTGATTGTGGAGATACATTGGTTGGTTCCATTGAATTGAAAAAACAAGGAGGAGACGTTTTGCGTGGGTTGACCGTGGGGTAGGTTATGTCTGACTTTTGACGAGGAAGGAGGAGAGAGAGAAGAAGAAGAAGAAGGAAGGGGAAGGAGGTCAATTTCCTTGTCTTTTGTTTGTAAAGCTGTTAATTTGATTGACAAGTCAAAGTCTGACAATAAGCAGCAGTACTTTTCGACCCAATTACTATTCTAGGTAGGGCTGTCAACGGATGCTTATCGGTACGGACAGAACAATATTCGTATCCATATCCGAATTTTTTTTGTAATATTCGAATCCGACCGATATCCGAACGGATATCTCTTTTGACACTCCGAATTCGTATCCGTTTAGTTTAACGGATATCGGATAATATCCGATTAGCTAAAAAATTCGAATGCTAGTATTCGAATATCCGAAATCCGAAATATTAAAAACTTTTAGTTATTATCCGAATATCCGAAATCCTAAATATTAAAAATTTAGTTATTATCCGAATATCCGAAAACCAAATTCAATTTCTCTACATATTTGAGTCATTTCTTCTTCTGCTGTAATTAATATATATTACTATCATATATAAATTATATTATAATTAATTTATGTAAAAGTCAGTTGGGAATAAAATACTTTAATCTTCTCTATTAATTAATATATATTACATATACATTATACTATAATATATATAAAATTTTGGATATCCGAATCCGATATCCGAATTCGATATCCGAAATTTGCAATTTAAAGTCGGATCGGATATTAACGGATTCGAATACCTTAATATCCGAATTCGTATCCGAAAATGGATAATATTCGAAAAATATTCGGATATCCGAATCCGATATCCGAAATTTCGAAAAATATCCGAAAGTTCAGATACGGAATCGGATCGGATTCGAATTTTCGACTATCCATTGACAGGTCTAATTCTAGGATCCTTAAATAAGTGCACAATCACTCTCTAGCAATGTTGTAAAAATCGGACCGGACCGGCGGTCGGACCGGGTCCGCCGCTTTATACCAAAAAATTGGTCCGGTTCGATTAAAATCGGGTCTTTTAAAGAACTGTCGGTTTTTTGTGAAAACCGGGTTCAACCGGTGAACCGGCCGAACCGGTTCGCAATTGAACCGACCAATTTTGGTATTTTTTTAAGAAAAAAAAATTAAAAAAATTATCATGAAAAATTTGGACAATTTGATTCTTTGTTTGGTTTTGATCGACCTTATAATTATAATAGTAAACCAAACCAACATACTTATGACCAAACAAAACTAAACCAATAAGTAAATATAGATATCTTACGTATTTAAGCCAAACTAAACCAAGTCTATTTGAATGCCGATTGAACTCCGGTTGAACCCGATTGAACCCGGTTGAACCCCGGTCCGACCTATACCAAAAAATTTCGGTTCGATCATCAGTCCGGTTTTTAAAACACTGCTCTCTAGGCATTAGTAATAGGAAGGTTACGGAGAAGGACATGTTATTTTGTCCAACTATGCTATTTGGCTCCCAAAATATTTGAATAATGTCATCTTTTATTATTTGGCATCTGATATGACAGCTGACATAACAGCTGACATGACAAATTTTAATCCAAAATATTAATTACCCAATTTTTTTAATGTTAATGTTAATATTAATATTAATGTTAATGTTAATATTAATGTTAAGATTAATTTTAATATTAATATTAATGTTAATTTTAATGTTAAGGTTAAGGTTAATGTTAATTATCATATTAATTTAATATTAATTTTAATTTTAATATTAATTTTAATATTAATTTTAATGTTAAATTTTGCCATGTCAGCTGTCATGTCAGCAACCATGTCATATAATCACCCAAATATTTTGGGAGCCAAATAGCATTTTTGTATTTTGTCAGCAGTTTTATGACTGGGCTTTTCAGTCAGTCACATGACAGCCTCCCATAAGCCTTCTGGTCTGAATTTCTAGAGAATGAGATCAGGTGCTAGCAGGAGGCCAACAGATGAGAGCAAGGGCGGAGCCATAATTTTAGTTTACACCGCACTAAACTTAAAATGTCCTAAAAAAATTAAACACAAAAATTATTACCACAGGTTAACTTAAAATGATAACTAAGTCCTTTAAATGTAACATGTGTATATCTTGAGTTCTTGACCCCTTGGAGACATTTTTGGCATAACTTGGAGTTCATAATACTGTGTAATCTTGGATACTCGGCTCAATGGAGTCTCTTCCCTTATATTCACATCAAATAAACTCCAATCTATAACAAAACTATAACAATAACATGCATATTAACTATTAAGGATGTGTCTTCTATTCTGGAAATGGTCTAGTAGTAATTTATCATCATCTAGCTAAGAAAATATAACTTCAAATTCATTGTCACATTTCATCAAACACTTATCGGGCTTGTAAAAATACAGGAAGTTGAATATGAAAAAATGGAAGAAAAATTTATTGTAACATTTCATCAAACATAACTTAAAATTTATTGGAAAATTTCATCAAACACTAAATTCATCTAATGACATGCTCTTTACCTGTGACCGTGACAGCGAACCTTGTTCTTCGAATCTCCAGTGGCCTTGAGCGTCCGCGGACTTGCCATTGTAGAAGAAACATAGTTATAGAGAGAGATCCGTTGCCATTTGGTCTCGGTCCTATCTTCGTAGACACAAAGCTTTATGGTAGATGGGACTGAGTGTATGGGTAAGCGGCGCAGCTGTCATGGGATTACATACGAAGGGGTAAGCGGCAAGAGATGTCGCCTACTTGCAGGGCCGGCTCCAGGGGGAGGCGGGCTATGCAGCCGCCTAGGGCCTCCTCCCCTAGGAGGGGCCTCTATTTATTTATTTTTTGAAGCAATAGTTTTTTTTTTTGGTCCAGGGCCAAAAAAACACTGGGCCTAGAGAAGCCCATGGTTGTTTGGGAAATCAAATAAACCTAGAAAAGAAATGAAACATTATCATATTTCTAATCCTCCTTTTCATCTCCTCTTACTCTTACGAAAAATTAGTCCCCCAAAAATGAAATGGTCTTTTCCTCCCTCAGCGGACGTGTCCATGTATGTTATTCTTCTTTTTTAACTCTTTTTTAGTTTATATAAATTTTAGTATTTGTTAAGCTAATATCAATCTCTCTTCCAGTCTTTCTTTCTCTAGATCTCCAATATCATGTATCTAATTTTTTTGCTTTATTTCGGCAGCCGAACTTGAAGCGAGTTTGTGATGATGGCTGCTTCTCCCTGGTTCAGTACTGTTTCACATTCTCCATAAGACGGGTGATAAAAATAGCGACCAGTTTGAACACGTCTCTATGAAACCGACTGGAAGAAAGGAATTCGTTCCATCACTGCTCCACGAATCCGACATAGATAGTCAAGGGGGAAAAGAGTGACAGGTCCGCTTTAGCTTGATAAGACCATCTTCGCTTAAATAAAGCCTCAAGTGTGGCATCAACTAGGACACTATTTGTCACCAACTCGCCGGCCGTTCAGGCTCAGCACTCTGTGGTTCGGTTCGTCTTTGACTCCTCCTTCCGCTACTGCTAATCCAATGTCTGCACAACTACACGTGCGCTCGATGAGGGCCTCGCGTTCTGTAGACGCGGTCGAGGCTCTTCAGGAGGAGCTCCTCAAGCTCCTCCTCGGTGCAGTAGTCACTCGGGTTAGGGTTAGGGTTTGGGCAGGGTACTGTGAGCTTACCGGCGGTGACGGAAGCGTGGCGGAGTTTGCGACCGCAGTGGAATTTTTCTTTACATAACATAATGTCGGGCAGCCCAAAGTAACTTTAGGGTTGTCCTAAATAAAAAAAATGTACCAAGTTGAACTATCATGAAGTAATGAGTGCCTGTAGAAATTGCCTTTTTTTTTTGGGTCCAACCACAATAGAGAGAGAACAGGTCTTGATTTTCATACAATGCTCTTTTGAAAGTTGATTCACTGAACAAAAACATCTTTGCTTGTAACACAAAAATGGACCTCCATATTCAAACTTCGACAAAAATCACAAACAAACGACAGTAACATTTTTTATATAACTACATTAGCCCTTTCACCTTTTACCTCTACATAGGGCATGACTGCGGTTTAAATGCAAAATTCTTCCAACCAGAAAATAACTGAAGCAAATTCCAGACCAACCTTCCAAGATCGCCACCAAACAGCTAAAAACAGATGCTATCCCCACCAGTTTCAAGCTTCAGGAAAAAAAAAAAAAAAAAAAACAGGGGCAGGAACTTGGTACTAATAAGGTTAAGTGAGCACAAAATAACTCACAAGAAAACCTAGCTACATTACATGAATATCCTTAAGAGCGTCATCGAAATCGAACTCCTACCTTACAAACACCCATGTCCTAAAACATTTCATACACCTTCGACACTCAATGAGCAAGCAGACCCGTCTACTGGAGGATTTTCTATAGGATCAGAATCATGCACCTGCGACAGCTGAAATCAAGGTTCCAGTAGCTAATGAATCAGGCTACCGTGACTGCAAAATCGAACCTCAAGGTCACTCAACAATATCAGGAACCCGGACTGGCCTTTTTGTCCTCCAAAGCTTTAAGTTCCCCCTTCCATCCTTCAATTTTAGCCATCTTCTCCACATGCTCCGGCTTCATATCTTGTTGTTCACCTTTTACCTGAGCCTCCGCAAGCCGAATCTGTGGCAGATTTCGGATACAGTTGATCAAGATCCAAATGTATAATTCAGATATATCGAAAAAGATTGTGTATATCAAAATCTACACAACAACAACACTAAGTAAGACAAATAAGCTCCAAAAGTTGCCTTCTTTTTTATTGCTCGAATTCTCTTGTCAATATCTGGAGCAGATTCCTCAGTTTTAGTTGTCTCGATCGGATCTGTGGAAGGGCCAGCCACCACCGGTGTTGCAGAAAAGGAGAGGCTACTTATCTGGTTGGTTACTGTTTCCAAAGATTCCAATCTGTCCAGGGCGACTGGAGTCTCAGATGACAGGTTTTCAGCTTGCTCTGAATCCAAGTCCTTCCCCTTATCAGCTAAAGAAGCCATTGCAGCCTGCAGATTTGCTGTTCAGTTAGAATTGGAAAGCAAAAGTGACGAGGAAAATTATGCTGATAGTAAGAAGAATAAAAAATCTACAAGTTCTCCATCAAGTTCACCAAGCATGACAAATAAAGGCAACTCAATACGGAATTTAAAACTAAGCTAGTAAGATACTAATAAAAGAAATCATGCATCATCTCCAAAGTTAAGTTTATTGTATCGCATCTTGAAGCAACTTTAATGTGTGAGCTTGAAGATGAATCATAAAGTTAAACTTCTTCTTGAAGTAACCCTTTATAATATATTACAAAAAAGAACAGCAAACTTGAGGAAGCAAACCTCTCTTTTGTACAATAAAGCAAATTGCAAAAAAAAAAAAAAATCTATTCATAAAGTAAACAAAAAAGTACTGATATGGCCAAATCGATATATCGGTATACCGGCCGGTTTACACCAAATACCAGCCGATATTTCACTCGTATCGGCAGATATTTCCATGAGCCGGTTTTTTTAATCTGATAGGCATATTGTATTGTTGCTCTGCAAAAAATGGTACACTGTGCGGTATAGCACCCATAGTGGCCAATATCCTGCCTGTACAGACACCTATACTTTAAACTGCAGGATATTGGCCACTATGTATAGGACTGAATGCACACAAAAAATACCAAGTTCACTTGTAGTCACTTGCTTTTAAACTGATGAATTTCTAGTTATAAACTAGCGATAGGAAATATCCATTTAGCACGCCGATGCTAGCAGTTAAATGAGGTCTAAATTCTTCTCAGTAAAGAAGTATTAGTCAAATAAGTCGAAACAAAATTCATATGGAATTCTTGATGCCTAAGAAATCCAAAAAGTAGGGGGAAAAATAAAAGATAAGCTATTGGTATTGAATATTCATCATAAATAATAATAAAAATTAATGCACTTAGAACATTTGGAAAATTTGGAAAATATCTAAGTAATAAGAGGGAGGAACTTGTTTTCTTTCCTCAAGTCTTTAGACTTGAACTGATGCAGATTTGACACAATATGGACCCCACTCCAACCTGCAAGTCGGGCATGCTTCCATTGCGGCTTGCACTGTTTGGGAAGGGCTTGGTCCAAGATCTGAAAGTGGTCCAGGCCCAAGTCACCAGGCAATTGATCCAAGTCCAACCATAACCCAGGGCCTTAAGTTATGACAGTTATCACAAGTTCTAGCTGTAGGAGAAAGAGAGAGAAGGCAGTTGTCTTCTTTCCCAGTTTCCCAGACCCCCAGCAAGTCTCCTGGGTATGGAGGTTGGATTGGGCTTGGATAGCGATTAACCCAATCCAACCAACCCGAGTTGCAGTCTTGTTCCCCTTTAGCGGTTCAGATATTATAATGGTGAACCACAGAATTGCGTAGGATATCAGAGACGACAAGAATATGACAACAAATATGATATTAGTCTGCAAGGTGGTGCGAAGTATGAAACAATCAATTTCAGGAGGCAAGCTTTGGAAATGAGTGATTTGATGGACAGCTACTCCTTTAGATCGCCTGAAATTAAACTTTGATGGTCCCAGAGATATTTATGGAAATGGAATTGAACTAAGGGTTTTTCAAACATGTCCCTATAACTCTAGTAATAATGGTATAAGCATAATTGCCGGGATCCCCCTACCCCCTAGGAATTGTGTTTCCGGATCACGCAACACAAGCTATGGTGGGCCATTCCTGATAGCCAAAAGTGGCGATGCAGATCTTACAAGATGAAGTTCAATCAAGATACTAATAAATTCCAAAAGAAAAGACTTATGTTGCACAGACACAAAAATATGATGTCCGTATCTGTATCATGTACGTATCCATCCTCATAACTACCTCTGTCAACCTATTTGAAAATGCATGTATCATGTATACGTATTCGTGTCCCTATTCATGTCCATATTTGAATTCGTGCAACATAGCTCACAATTATTTTCATTAGTAACTTTATAATATGTTTAGTCTTCTCTATCATATGATTAAAGATTTGGTTCGAATTTTTATTCTCATCTATCAATTATTCTCATTATTTAATTCTACAGTTCTTTCATACCACATAAGAAAACATAAAATGATATAATTTGGTGTGACAACAAAATAAGATAAACCAATTTGGATATAATATCTGGAAAAATAGATCAATATTTTGTCATATTTTCAGATCTTGCAACAAAATAAGAATTCAAGTCAACTAAGAACAAAATTTATGAGATTCTAATCATAAAAAATTATATTAAAAACAAAATTATTAGATTAAGAAACAATTGTTCGAGTCATCTTTGGTTACGCACGACCCGTAGAGAAACATAAATGATACACAAGTCCTACTCCTATAAGCACACAAAAAATACCAAGTTCATTCATATCCAGAAATATATAGGACAATACGTATGATTAAGCAAGGGGCTACTGCAATTTAAAAAATGTAAAATGCTCAATGGAAATATATCTTCCATTTCAAACATAATGTTTTAATTCTATGAACAACATCCTTCATAGACCCTCCATCTTGATGAATAAAGATCCTGATTATTTTATTGACACGGACATAAGTGTTACGGTTCGATAATGGCATGTTGTATATAACACAGAACTCTAAATAATCTAGACAAGGACACAGCTACATGTGTGTGTATGAAATAAGGTTTATGTGTAGTTGAGTTTGTTAACGTACTATATATATATATATATATATATATATATATAGTACGTTAAGGGGGACAAGTTTGTATCCGCCAAACTAGTATTGGACATAGATGAACCCCGTCTGCTTGTTAGACACTGAGGAATACAGTTTTAGCAGGAAAGTGTCCTATATATCATATAGGATAAGTGTGCATCAAATACATACCAACAATTATCAATATAATCATAAGCTCCAGAGAGTTAGTCTCGGAGCTAAACAGTTCGTCAACAATGCTCCTCATCTTAACCTCATACAAAATGTTCATTCCTATAATATATCTAAGCCATTACCAGGAAAAAATCATCATTCCATGCCATTCTCCTAAGCTACATTTCTGCTTCTCGTTCACATCCACTACATGTCACCATTTCAATCATTTTCAATCATAAGCATTGTCTAATACGTCATCATGCCAAGCATTTTAGCATTGTCTACAACTTCTTTAAACGTTCAAAGTGTAGTTCTTTCATTTACATTCACTCTCATTTCAAATGCATTGAGTGGAATGCAAGTGATCTGAAAGATCCTAAAAATAACATATACAGTCACCAAACTCACCACATATGATTCCTTTTATCGAGTGATCTCATATGATATACATATTCATAATGCCCTCTACGAGTTACGGAGGAGATGGCCCTTGACAGAACTGAATGAAAGAAAAGGATTCAAATAGCCAATCCTAGAAATTTGTTGTAGATAATGCCATCAAGGAAAATAATATAAGATACTATCAGCTTAATTTCATAATGAGATCGTCATATGTCATATAACAATGACAGAATGAGTAGAAAAATGATGAAATTCTACCCACACGTAAGAAGAGAAAAAATATAAAGGAGAAGGAAAAACAAGTACTGTACTCCTGAGCAACTTTAAAGTCTGAATTTATTAAAAAGAAAATAACAATTATTTTATACTTAGAATATATTCACTTTCTCCTGTAACAAAAAGGATAAAGGAAAATGGTTGCTAACCCATACTATTTCTAGTAGCAATTAGCTACCTGAACTTTTGAGCATTAGCAATTAACAACCCTTCGTTAATCTTCATTCACATTTGACAGTTAAGTGCAAAACGCGTGAGTAATATAGGACAATTTTGTGCCCAAAGAATTCGTTAAATCCTTTGTTTCTCCCATCCCACGAAGCAGAAGAGTGTAAGATAGAAAAAGTGCTAACTTCCTTTTCTGTTGCCGAACTTTCCAAGTGAATCAACAACCATGACTGGAAAGATGGCGATCATGGCATGAGCCAAGGACAGCTGAAGCAATTCTAGGTTTTACTACCAAGTTCATTTATCACTTGTCCCTTCTCTTATTGTTTAGGTGATTTGCTTACTTCTCTTCTAGTGTCCTTTTCTTTCCCTTACTTTCTTCTTCACTGGAACCTGAAACCTATATTAGAACCTTATATATGCCCTATATAGATAATAAACCTTCAACTTAAGACTGTAAATCAAGCTCAAACCTTAACTGGATTTCTATCCAATCTTAACCATAACAAATAGCTTTTAGTTTACACTAAAATATCATCACTTATTAAAAAATGCATGGAAATTTCTCTGCAAGGTTGTTTCTAGACCTAAAAGCAAAATAAATACTTCATACTTTTAGATGTGGTAATTAAGCGGTGAGCAGGACATCAAGGACCGGTGAATGTATATGTATCCTTCGGAAGAATGAAATTCAAATCATTTAGGGGAACTGTAGTCAGATTAGAATTTAATCCAAGTTTCCTGCAAATTTACATCAAACGCCCAGATCATACCAATGCTATGCTATATATAAATTGACTATGTCTAGTTATCGTTCAAGGTCTTAAACAGCACAAGAAGACGGTCACATAGGTATACCTTTCGGTTCTTTAGACATAAGGCTCACCAGCTTCATCTCTCAATAGGCTTTGGGTCTTGGGTTGCCACTTTCCTCCCTCTTTGAAAGTGAGGATATAGAGCCCAGGACCCTGCACTGCAAATAAATCCAACAGGGAGAGAAACAGAAAGAGGTGTAGTAATTGAACATGGAGTTGGAATATAGCTGGTTATGCGGCAGAAAGAGACATTACAGATTAGGGATATCCAGCAGAGGTAGAAAAGGTGATTGTCATGGTTCCCTAGGATCCAACAAACCCACTTAGGTATATCTTCCCTTGGTATTTTTCTACGGTGGGCAACTTTTATAAATTTTGCCTTATTTTTTATTTTTTATTCAAAAGGAGGTTGAGGAATTAACCTTTCTAAGGCATTCTCTCTCCTATCAGCATGACCCCACTTATTTGTTTCCAGTCCGTGGAAATTGCAATTGATAGTCAGGCGGCCAGGCCATCCATATATCATCTAATCCAGTCTTTAATTGAGTGCAACAAGTATATTTCACTGGCCTATCTCTAACGCATTTCACTCAGGAAAAGTCTCATGCCGGACTCAACTGCTTTCTCCTTAAAAAGATTGTCAGAAGGATAAACAAGGGCTCTCTAAGTACTACATTCAAAGATGATCATTTCCTTATAAGGCATTACATAAGCTGATCGTAATTTCCGCTTTTCGGAGGAAAATCTACAATAAGGTTCTCTATGGTGTCACCTAGCACACTACCACAGTACCATGGTTTTCAATAATAATGTTTCCTTTGGAGGCACCAAAATCCTAAAACTGAGATTGTACATCAGCCAATTAGTATTGAGTGCTTGACCTTCTTTTTTGTCACGCATCTCAATTTGAACCTCTACTTAACATGTGAACAGAGTTGAATACAATCCCTTATGGCAGATTTTGTCCTCCCTTTTGATCTACCGCCCATACACCCGGGGACTTGGGGTGTCCCGTGTCCGACACAGCATCTGTTCATGATCTAAGGGCACGGCTATAATGTAAATAACAGAGCGTAAAGCATATGCCAGTATACTTCTTGCAAATTGCAATTCGAACTGGCTTTTTATTTGCGACACGAAAAGGGGTGGAGGGATTGGCCTTTCAAACGCATATCATGTCGTATAGTGGCCCCACTTATTTGTTTTCGATCTATGGAATTGCTGAGTGAGAATCAGGCGCCTAGGCCATCCATATATCCTGTAACCCAGTCTTTCATAGTGCAGAAAGCATATTTCATTGGCCCTATCTCTAATGCACTTCATTCGTGAAAACTCTCAGGACGTGCTCGATTGTTTTCACCTTAAAAAGATCGTCAGAATATCAGGTTAAACAAGAGAACTCTAGTAACAATTTCGAAAGTGGATCGATTCCATATCAGGTATGACGTATCCTAATTGTACTTTTCCATTTTCGACCGAAAATCTACAATAAGCTTTTGTTTGGTGTCTACACAATACTAGAATATCATGGTTTTCCCATACTATGTTTCCTTCAGAGGCACCCCAAATCCTAAAACTGAGATTGTAATGCAGCCAACTAGCATAGAGGGTTTGATTTTTATTTTATTTTTTATTTGTCACCGCCTCATTTGAGACCTCTAGTTAACATTGTGTGACAGAGTTGAATACACTCGTTTATAGTTAACGTAAAAATGTAGAGGATTTCCCCGTGATTGTAATTTATGTTCTCAGACAAGTATCACACTTTTCAAAATGGAGAGATCTGGTATCCCTTGTCCGACAGCACCTGTCCCAACAAGGGCGGAACCAACCTTGGGCTGTGGTGGGCTCCAACCCACCTAAAAAATATTTTCTTCTTTTTTCCATTTCTTTTTTTCTTTTCACATGAGTCAGCACACATCCTAGCCCACCCCAGTCCACTCCAGCCCATCCCAACCCGAATTTCTGGTTTCCCCCTTGTGCGTTATGTCCCAAGTCAAAGGGCTAAGGCCATAGTGTACATAACACGAAGTGTAAATTCGAAATTGTGTTTGATAGAAGCTACTTCTTCTGCTTATTATTCCGAAAATCTGTTTTTCTTTTTCTTTTTCACGGGTTGCTTTCAGAAGCAGAGAGGGAGGATTTTGCGTCCCATGGGATTTTCACAAAAGAATACCTTTAGTTCTTCTTTTCTTCTTCCTGAAAGTACACTTTCTCAATAATTACATAACTGAAAGAAGGGGAAAAGAGCAAGTTTTTTTTGTTCCTTTCTTTTTCACGAAAAAAAGGCAACAATAATCTTTCTTCCAAGTTGTTAGTGCGTTCTTGAACAATTGCATAGATTTATTCCATATTATTTTATGGCTAGAGCAGTAGATGAAGGAAGGGGAAAGGAAGGGACCTGGAGGTGCTTCTTCTCCTTCTTCCGCTCGTTCCGCTTCGCCGACTTCGTCTTGGGCTTCGCCGCCGCGGCGGAGGCGTCGAGGACCGGATCGTAGCCGGGAGGGACCTCCGGCTGGGTCTCCTTCCTCAACTGCATTCCCCGTTCCGTCCGATTTCATTACCAATCAAGAAAAGAAAGAAAAAAGAGGAGGAGGAGGAGGAGGGGTATTTTTGGTAAATAGGAGGGGGAGTGCTTACTAGGGCTCCTTTGGACTGGTAGATGGCGACTTCGTCCTGGGGGACGTAGCCGGCGCGGATGCGTACCGGCTTCCGGAGGGTCCCGTCCGGCCGCCGGGTCGGAGCCAGGATCCGCTCCCCTTCTTTGGGGGTTTTCATCAGACGGCCGACGCTGCTCGCCGCCGCCGCCTGATCTTCACCCATAGAGCCCGCTCTCTCTCTCTCTCTCTTTCTTTCTCTCTCTCTTTCTCTCTGTGTAAAATTAAATCACAGCTGGTACAGGAGTGCTGGCTGGAGATCAAACAGCAGTCAGCACATAGGACCCCCCACAAGGAAAAGAGGCTCCTTTTCGGAGAGAGAGAGAGAGAGAGAGAGAGAGGAAAACTTAAAATTGAGGCTTATTGGTTAACACAAATATTATAATGTAAATTTTTTTAAAAATTCGGATTTTATTTTCATTACTAATAATGGCAATAGAAAAGAAAAGTAATTTCTTTTCTATGTTTGGATATCAAAGTATTTGGTAAATGAAACTAATTTTCAAGGGAAAGAAAATTTTGGAGGAAAGTGATTCCCTCCACCAACCTATACCTCATTTGGTTCGTGGAATGGAAGGAAAATGAAATCAATTTCTTGGCATTTTCTTTCCTTTGGAAAATTATAATTTACATTGATTTTTTTTATGTTTGGAAATGCCAAAAAAACTAAAAGAAAAAAAAATGAATATTTCAATGTGGGAAAGTGATTCCTTGCTTGGATGGATGGAATCACTTTTTTCTCTAATTTTGCTTCCATTAGGAATCACTTTCCTTTCCTCCTCAATTTCTTTGGCACCCAAACACAAGAAAGTAATCATTTTCATTTTCCAACCCGATGATTCCGCGAACCAATCAGGTCCTAGGAAATTTTCATTACAGGGATTCATTTTTCCTTCAATTTTTTTTGACATTTTCAAACACCAAAAAAAAAAAAAAAAAAATTTATGAAATGCCCAAAAAACGAAAAAGTTTTATGAAAAATCCACCGCACAATAACATTTCATCGCGTGCCCAGAATTAGCAAAAAATATATAAAGAGGGTTCCGAATGACCTTTTTGCCCTTCCTTTGAAAACACCCACGAAACTACTCTTAAAAAAATGTTTCGATACTTCATCTTCTTCCATACGCTGCTCACTTTCGAATCTAGGTTTTCTCCTCAAAAATCTTCAAAAACTCGTCGAAAAATTTCGGAAAGACCGAGACAAACGGCAAAAGTGCTAAAACGGAGGTCCAAACATCATTTTTTTGCGATTCTAAAATTTCGAAAGACCGTCTAACAGAGAAGCGATTACTTTCAGGCACCTCGAAGATACGCTCATTTTAGGACAAACCGGGCCTCGTTTCGACCTCCCAGTCAAAAGTTATGGCCCTTCAAAGTTTCAACTGACCATAAAATGCAGGAGAATGGTCATTCTCCGGGTTAGAACACGAAAAATGTTAATTTCGCATGAGGGTGGCCATTCTCCGTGTAGTAACACGGAGAATGTCATTCTCCGTCTTAATTTACACGGAGAATAGTCATTCTCTGTGTTAGAAACACGGAGAATGCCATTCTCCGTGTAAATTAACACGGAGAATGACATTCTCCGTGTTAAATAAAACGGAGAATGACCATTCTCCGTCTTAATTTACACGGAGAATGGCCATTCTCCGTGTAATTTAGCACGGAGAATGGTCATTACAGTGTTAAAACGCAGGAGAATGGCCATTCTCCGTGTTAGAAACACGGAGAATGCCATTCTCCGTGTTAAATAAAATGGAGAATGGCCATTCTCCGTGTAATTTAGCACGGAGAATGGTCATTACAGTGTTAAAACGCAGGAGAATTGCCATTCTACGTGTTAGAAACACGGAGAATGCCATTCTCCGTCCGTGTTAAATAAAACGGAGAATAGCATTCTCCGTCTTAATTAAAACGGAGAATGACATTCTCCGTGTTAATTTACACGGAGAATGGTTATTCCTAGTGTTAAAACGTAGGGGAATGGCCATTCTCCGTGTAATTTAGTACGGAGAATGGCATTCTCCGTTTCTAAATTACACGGAGAATGGCCATTCTCCGTGTTAGAAACACGGAGAATGCCATTCTCCGTGTAAATTAACACGGAGAATGGTTATTTCCAGTGTTAAAACGTAGGAGAATGACCATTCTCCGTGTAATTTAGTACGGAGAATGTGTCACACCCCGATCCGGGAAATCGCTCGTCCTCGCTAGATTTTACCCGAATCATCGTTCTCGCTGGGACGTGATGTCGTACGAGCCTGGAGTTGCGCTCGTGCAAGGCAAGATAACGGTTCACATAGTGTTTATCTCAAGGTCGTAACATAAGCAGCGGAAGAAAACAAAGAACATAATAAGAATCTCTTTTATTCATAATGAACTGAAGGTTACAAAGGCACTGAATAGCCCAACTTAACATGCCAATTGGCTACAACGCTCATGATCTCTCTAGCTCACAAAGGATTACATTGTTCCATACATTATACCTCTTTATAGCCACCAAGTAGTCTTCGACCAAACATCTCCATGTCGCAAGTCCGAACGCATATGCGGTAGCTTCTCTTGAACGCCAAGGACTCCATGCCTCGGCACGTCCAAGCCAAGCTCCGCCCCGAGCTGAACATACCTGAACCTGCACATAACTAGTAGAGGATTAGTGCTTTCGTCCTTGTTTCGCACTGATCAAGACCCGCTCGCACCCAAACCAAACACTAAATATCTTTAGTAAAACATGCATCATTATTTGGTGATCTTTCTACTTAGCCTTAGGATCAGTTTCATGGCAATCTTCATATATATCAACTTATCATAATGTGTCCCATGCCGTGTTCCTGCAGCAGATACAGTTAGCCATAATCTGAACATAAACATAGTGATCGTGCACATCTCCGTCCATTTTCGCCTAGCCTGCACGGGTTAGAACTTACGTAAGAACCACAAAATTCACGCAACATCCCAGTCATAAACTTAGATAATGCATAAGGGTCGCAGGCCCTGCGCCTGCACCCAATTCTCATCTCAGCCCACCGGCCCTAACTATATGAAGGTCACGGGGTTTCGCACCGTAATGGACTTGGCATCTCTTATGTGTAAGCCTACAATCACTTCGATACGGGTTGCTAGCCCAATATCCGAAGGAACCCAAACTTACGGATATCATAGCTTATCACAGCACTGGACGGTCGTAATCCGTCCGAATGATGTGCACCATAAATACCACGCATAATTCCCTCCTAGGCCGAACGGTCCCGGTGCCCCGGTCGTAACCGTCCGAGGGAAGCCGCACCCGTGCACGAGCCATCCGAGTCTATTGACCATGCAATATGCGCCATAGCAAACACACATAGCATTCCAACCAATCCTCCGTTCCATAAACATAGTCTCGTTCCGAACATATTCACGTTCCATAAACATAGTCTCGCTCCATAAACATATTCGCGTCTCATAAACATAATCCACCATCCGTATGGGGAGCTCCGTCGGCGTTATACCCCAACACATCCATATTGATGCACGATGCCCAACGGCTAAGTCATCTCGTACTCATATTCAACGCGTTCCATTCATAAGTTATTCACATAACCTAGTTCTGTAGTTACTTAGTCTTTTTGTAGCATAAGTGCACGAGGGCACGCTCAACGCCGTAATCAATGTTCTGCGCCTAGTGTTCAATGTTCTCGGAGGCGTGCACGTAATGCACATCTTGATATTGTCTTTCAATTTTCTACCATCACCGCCCTATTGCGACTCGTACACTTGATGCACGTCGCTTCAATTGTTCGATTGTTCAATGTTCTATCTTAGTGTTCGACACATACTTGGACCTTTCGTCGCCGTGCCACGCCCGCTAACTCGATAACATTTTACGCATACAATGACTTATTTTATTAGACGTGAAGGAATAGGGAGAGAGAGTCAAGAACCCGCCCACCTTAAGTCGATACGCCTCGTCGTTTCACCGAGTTGAAGCGGCTCGCTTCCATAACTTGGTCGCATAGCTAACTCTCGGACTCAGCCATTCCTTTGAACTACTCGGTTGATTTGTCCTATCGCGCCCATGCCACGATCCGTAATCCAGCATAAAGGCATAGCCTGCACACCAGATCAACTAACATCAGCACTTGCTCAAACGAAACTTATCTTTTGCATCGATTCGATTCATAGTTTCCAATCGACTCAATGCTTACTTTTGGCCAACGTAACTCTTGCATCGATTCCCATCGATACCTCATCGGGTCAACGCAACTCTTCGAGTCAACGACTCATCATAATGCACCATGCGGAGCGGGGAATTACATAATATACCACTCAAAACAAGGTTCGTCCTCGAACCGAAACCAACACTTAAATCCAAGTGTCTCGCTAGATCGCTTCACGATCTCGTGCTACTATCATTAGAATCATACAACTTAGTTTGGATCATACACATATTTTAGGCGTCCCACCAATATATGTATTTCAGCCAAGCTTAGTTGTAGGATCATCGGGACAACTAACAAGTTCGCTTAAATCCTCAAGCACCAATTGTTTGTACTCGACTTAGTCATATCTTAGCACCTATTCCCAAAATACTCCTCATATGTATCATCCCATAACATGCGATCCTCTTCCATACATCTCTGCACATAACTTGATTCAAACCCGTAACTTCGATCTCATAAGTTTCTTCGACGGCCATCTAACGCATGCATTGCATTAAGCCGTTGCGCATCCGATCGCAACAATTCTCCGCAATACCTACTCGCCCAATCGTTTTATATCTCTCACATAACTCAAGTCTTTCATCA
This sequence comes from Iris pallida, assembly GCA_029216955.1. Lineage (NCBI taxonomy): Eukaryota > Viridiplantae > Streptophyta > Magnoliopsida > Asparagales > Iridaceae > Iris > Iris pallida. Next base: position 2,365,902 of record JANAVB010028198.1, on the reverse strand, counting down.
AATCGTTCATAACATTTGGCCTTAACGACATGGACTAAGTCCAACATGTCCCGAATTCCTTCGTCTACCATTCGTACAAAGTCTCGCACACAACTATCCATATATGATTCACATTCTCTCGCTCTATCCATAACTTACGTCTGGGGCTACCCCCGCTAGGTAACTTATCCAGACATCATGTTTAATCTCTCTCGACACAAGAGGTCAACTTGAGTCTACGATGCTCGAAGGCAACAATCTTTTCGATCCAAGGTCTCTTACGATATGCCTATCTCCGATTCTCAGTCGAATGGAATTCCTTACCCAATTTTTGAATCAATCTCGACTACTTCGTTTCGTAACATAAATTATGTGCCCAATTACACATAGCCTAACCGTTACTCAAACCGATCTACGACACAACTCTTAGGGTCGTTCTACTATTCGTCGCTCTTGCGCATTGCAGAATTCTTGCAATCGCCTTACCGCGTCACTATGCTAAGCACGTTCCTCGACATCTATTCGATCCTCGACTGGCCAGGTCTACTTACGTACTCGTTCGATCGATCATAACTTTCTAACCATATCGATCTAGTCGAAGGCTACTCGCTAACTTCCGAAACGCGATACTCACTCGCTTAGACTTATCCTCAACAAAATTTCTTTATGCGACTTCTTTAGGGTCATCCTATGGGACTTCAACATTCACTTGATTTGGCGGTCAAGTCTTCTAGGGTCATCTGCCCCGAAACTACGCTCGATAATTGAAGATCATCAACGAGGGACAGTTACAACGAACCATGTTATATCCTATCGCGAAGCCAAATCAATTTCCGACGATTCCTATGAGACTTCATCAAATCTGACGTAGTTTACTAATCCATAATTTATCGTCGCCCGCGTAACTGATGTGCCGCTACTACTCGAATCACTCATTTATTACCGTCAATTATCCTTGCTAGTCATATGACACCTACTCGCGCCAAGTCCGAGTTTACCTATTCGTGATCATAGTTCGACACATTCTATACTCATCAAAACCATCCTCGAGCAACTTTCGTATCAAACCACAAGTCAAATCCAATTTTGCCATGCCTTGCAAGTTCGATCATCCCCGCTGGATGAATCACCATACCAGCGCTCACGCGGAATGATCGTCCTAATTTGGCGTGACGCATGTGCGATGCTGGAGTTGCACTCGCTCAAGACAAGAATGTCAACATAGTGGTGATCTACGAAACAATCCAGACACTTTCGTTTTCTTTCAAGTAACATCCACCGACTCTTAAATTCTCCGAAGCATTCCTACCGTTAGCATCCAAACTGTCATAACTTAACTTACATCCTATTCATCCAACAACAATGCTCAACATAATTTTTGTTCATCCGATCAGAGTATCCCCGAGTTATTACATATCGTCTTTGATACGCCTCAATACCATCGTCGATATGCATAACTTGAACATCTTCCTTTCTCATAAGCTCAAACCCGTTGCAATCATTGCCATTATCCGAACTCGAATACGAATCAAGTCTCGCACTTATCAAGATCCATTCAGTTGTAACTACTTAACATCGTCGCGACACAATTTTAAATTCACATATCCATTCTCATATCCCTAACTCGCACTTCCAAATCGTGCTATCGATTCATCGTACTAATCCAATTTTGTTTGTACGATTTCTTCGTACCTACTCAATACGTTCCGAACAAGTCTTCGTACTAACTCACGTACATTCGATCGGCCCAATTATTTTCTCAATGCAACATCCCTTCGCTATGCTCAGCCTATCATTCGACTTACACTTAACGAATCCTCGTCCGACGTATCATCGATAGGTACGACTTCACGCATAATCATTCAACTCAATCCATCAAAGCATACTTACATCGACTTCTCTCAAGTCATTCCTATTCGAGTCTCAGTACTACTTCGTCCGTTGAGGACAACATATCGTAACAACAAAATCGTCTCGACGAAACCTATCGCAAGTCACCAAACGACTTAACATAGCTATCGCTAAGTGGTATTCCATATACCACTCAGGATCGAGCCTATCGTTATCGATACACTGCCTCACTGCATCGATCACATAATTGGTATTACATATACCACTCGAAATCGAGTCATTACTCGACATTACACTCCGCATAGGTCCGACATCTATTTTTTAATCAACTATCCCGTATGGCGATCCTTCCGATCCCAGCTCTAGCGTTCGCTCAAGTTTGACACGCATTCACTCTAACCGTATCTTGGCGATCATGTCGATCACACCCGCAACATTCTCTTATTCACATCTCAACGCGACATACAGCCAACATAAACGTTCGCCTACTCAACTCGACTTAGCGACCAACTCGACTCGTTACTATCGCATCCGTGATCTTCCAATCTCACTCGTTGCAACTCGTGCAACAACTCATTCTCGATACTCAAGGTCTTTACTCAATCCCGTGCAACATATCGCTATCCATACGCATAGCCATACAGCACGCATCATACCATATCGACTCGTTGCACCGATGCAACGAACGATTCACAACTTGCTGTACTCCGTACAACCAACGACACATAACCATTCGCATAGCAACATAACACGTATCGCCTCACATATCGACCCGTTGCACTTCGTGCAACCAACAACACATATCTCCTCGCACTTTGTGCGACCAACAACACATAACTCCTCGCACTTCGTGCGACCAACAACACATAAGTTCTCGTACTTCGTACGATCAACAATACGCATATTATTGCACTTCGTGCAACCAACATCACCATATTCGTTGTACTTCGTGCGACCAACGACTCACAACTTTCTTGCACTTCGGGAGACCATAATTTCATAAACCGTTGCACTTCGTACAACCAACACTCTTTGATGGCACCCGGAGATAGCGTGATAGTCACGACATACTTATGGCAGACGTACGCACTTAATATAGACTTATTGTATGGAACATCCAGTATAGCGTCGAGCAGATCCATGAGCCATGCGGTTGCGAAAACAACTTAGAGTCAACTGAATTCGATAGCGAAACAACTGAGGGTCAAAGAGATTCATGCACGGTCCAAAGGATGGAACCGCTCTGATACCAACTTGTCACGCCCCGATCCGAAAAATCGCTCGTCCTCGCTAGATTTTACCCGAATCATCGACCTCGCTGGGGCATGATGCCGCACGAGCCTGGAGTTGCGCTCGTGCAAGGCAAGATAATGGTTCACATAGTGTTTATCTCAAAGTCGTAACATAAGCAGCGGAAGAAAACAAAGAACACAATAAGAATCTCTTTTATTCATAATGAACTGAAGGTTACAAAGGCACTGAATAGCCCAACTTAACATGCCAATTGGCTACAACGCTCATGATCTCTCTAGCTCACAAAAGATTACATTGTTCCATACATTATACCTCTTTATAGCCACCAAGTAGTCTTCGGCCGAACATCTCCATGTCGCAAGTCCGAACGCATATGCGGTAGCTTCTCTTGAACGCCAAGGACTCCATGCCTCGGCACGTCTAAGCTAAGCTCCGCCCCGAGCCGAACATACCTGAACCTGCACATAACTAGTAGAGGATTAGTGCTTTCGTCCTCGCTTCGCACTGATCAAGACCCGCTCACACCAAAACCAAACACTAAATATCTTTAGTAAAACATGCATCATTATTTGGTGATCTTTCTACTTAGCCTTAGGATCAGTTTCATGGCAATCTTCATATATAGCAACTTATCATAATGTGTCCCATGCCGTGTTCCTGCAGCAGATACAGTTAGCCATAATCTGAACATAAACATAGTGATCGTGCACATCTCCGTCCCTTTTCGCCTAGCCTGCACGGGTTAGAACTTACGTAAGAACCATAAAATTTACGCAACATCCCAGTCATAAACTTAGACAATGCATAAGGGTCGCAGGCCTTGCGTCTGCACCCAATTCTCATCTCAGCCCACCGGCCCTAACTATATGAAGGTCACGGTATTTCGCACCGTAATGGACTTGGCATCTCTTATGTTTAAGCCTACAATCACTTCGATACGGGTTGCTAGTCCAATATCCGAAGGATCCCAAACTTACAGATATCATAGCTTATCACAGCACTGGACGGTCGCAATCCGTCCGAATGATGTGCACCATAAATACCACACATAATTCTCTCCTAGGCCGAACGGTCCCGGTGCCCCGGTCGTAACCGTCCGAGGGAAGCCGTACCCGTGCACGGGCCATCCGAGTCCATTGACCATGCAATACGTGCCATAGCAAACACACATAGCATTCCAACCAATCCTCCGTTCCATAAACATAGTCTCATTCCAAACATATTCACGTTCCATAAACATAGTCTCGCTCCATAAACATATTCGTGTCTCATAAACATAATCCACCATCCGTATGGGGAGCTCCGTCGGCGTTATGTCCCAACACATCCATATTGATGCACGACGCCCAACGGCTAAGTCATCTCGTACTCATATTCAACGCGTTCCATTCATAAGTTATTCACATAACCTAGTTCTGTAGTTACTTAGTCTTTTTGTAGCATAAGTGCACGAGGGCACGCTCAACGCCGTAATCAATGTTCTACGTCTAGTGTTCAATGTTCTCGGAGGCGTGCACGTAATGCACATGTGAAACCCGTAATTTTAATTAATTATTTTAGTGCTTATTATTATTATTATTATAAATCATTTATTTAGGAAAATAGTATTTCTGGAATTTTAGTGTTGGTCAAACCCGTAAAAATTTTATTGTATAATTTATTTGCTAAATTATTAATTATTATTATTTTAGAAAAAAACATATTTTTTTAGAAATATTATTAATCCTGGAATTTGATTGTTGGGCCTGACCCGTTCAGACCCGTTCCGACTCATTCTGACCGTCCCGAAAACCACATATATAAATATTATTTTTCCTATTAAAAAAAAATCTTTTTCCTTTTAAAACTTTATTAACTCTTTTACTCTTAAACTCACTTTCTCTCCCTCTTAATTCTCTAACCATCAGAAGGAAAGGAATTCATTCCTTTACCATCCGTTCGTGAGAGGCCGAGCTCTTCCCCTCCCGAACGTCCGCCGCCACCCCGACTATTCCGTTCATCTTCCGAAACCCCCATCTTTCCCCTATAAAACCCTCTCCTCTCTACCATACTTCATCCACTCTCCATCACAAACCCTCTTTTCCCCAAATCTCGTGCCCTAGCCCGATCCACTCCGATCCGTGCTCGGTGTACCTCCTCCCGGCTGACCCCGAGTCCGGCGCGCTCTTCCGGCGACCTCCGGCACCGACAGCCCCGACCCAGGCCGGCCCCGCCCAGGCGCCGTCCGACAAACCCCGACCCAGCCGCCGCCGCTTCCAGGCCGCGCCCCTCCGCCCGAGCGCCCTGCCCGCTGACCCGCGCGCGACTCCGGCCCCGATCCGAGCCCGAGCCCAGGTGAGCCCCTGTCTAGCACCCCGCTGCCATTCTGTTCCCGTGGTTTCCTCGACAAACCGCGATTTTCTGATCTTCTATCCCGAGCCCGATCTTCTGTTCCCGTAGACGTGCTCGGATTTGCTGTCCGATCCCGGTTCGATACGAGTAGCGCAGCCGCGATCTGGCGAGGCGCTGTTCCGAGCTATTTTCAGTCGTCCGTGGATTTTCTTTTCTCCATTTTTTTAACATCTGAGAGCTCTAGTCGAGCAACCCAGGTATAATTGCCTTCCCCGTTTCCGTTCTGTAGTCGGTGATGATTTGGTCCCCGATTCCGTTCCAGGAATTCGGATTCGGTACGTTTCGATTTCGGAATTTCCGGAATCATGTTCTGTGATGTTGTTTTCCTTTGATTTTCATATAATTTCTAAATTCGGAATTTTCGAACATTTGTTGGATAGGTTCTGAGATTTTTGGTATCTTTAGTTAGTAATATTAGAGCTTCTGTTTTCCGAGGTTCAACTCGGGTTTTCCGATTTTCAATTCGGATTTTTCGAATGTTCTTCAGAAGCATATTTTGTGGATTGGATATTATATTAATATTGTGGTGGAATAGAATTTATGGGTCTTTCCCTGGTTTGGGATATTTGTTGGAATTGTTGGAGCATTTTCCCAGTTTTGGGTTGTCCCAAATACGGAGGAGATGCTGCCCAAATTTTTTTATAAAATTTATATAAACTTCAAATCGGTTTTTCGGAAATAATTTATTAATTAGATTTTGGGCGACGACCGTACCGGTCCATGGGCCCTTAGCGAAATGCAAACGAAACCGGTTTTACCCGGACGTTGAGGCATTAGCTATTTTGACGATTGGACCAAAGTCTGAGACTCGTATTATATTTTAATTTATTAATTTTATTTTATAATTAAATTATAGGAAATTTCAGGACTAACCAATGTTTTTCTTCTTATTTAAATTCATGTAAAATGGACTGTAAGGACATAAGCCCGGTTTTTATTATTTTCTGTGGTTTTGTAATAAGTTAGTGTAGTTTATTTCTTTTCTGGTTTGTGGTTGGCGTAAACACGTAAAAATAGTAAAATAATTATTTTATAGAAAATCAGTATTATTTTCTCACATTAAATAAATTAGGAAAAATTATAAGTTTATTATTTAAAGAAATTTTACGTTTTTTCTCATTTAAAGAAAAATATTATTTCTAATATAATATAATGAAATACAAAGTTTTATCAAATAATTGAAAAAATACGATTTTCCCAATAAAAAGTCAAATTGATTTTTCTTCGTAAGTTAGAAACTCACCTCAATAAGCGTTCTAAAGTAGAGTTGTAAATAACCTAAAATTTGATTAGGACAAATACTAGAGATTGTAACTAGCACACCTAGATATGGATTGAATATGGGTGCTAAGTCAGGAATTCTCAATTGTAGGGTTCGAGGACTGTACTAGCATCATCCCGGAACCAACATCGAATCCAGTCATAAAACAAAGACAAGTATAATTTGTGTTAGTTTACCAATTATTTAGTAATCGTTTTATTGCAAGTTTAAACCACGATGCAACACGGAACTCTCTCTGAGAGTATTGACTGATTGACTGTTGGATACTGGGGGAGTAGTGTAATGAGTATGACCACATCCAAAATAGTATACTGACTATGTTAGCTTACCCCTCATACACACGGGAATAAGCCATATCGTATCAATATGATACAACTGTACAACCCAATACGGTCATATTCATTGCCTATTCACATCACAATATTTTAACTGCTGAAAAATTGTTTATTTCAAATTGTTTAAAAGTGCATAACTCTATTATTATTTCAATTGTTGGATTATCGTGAATTGTACTTTGCTCCCTCCTGACTGGAGACCAACATTTTTAGGTGATTGAGTCGTTGAAGATCTGATGCCTGTTCCCGCAGAACCTGGAACCCAAGAACAGTAGAGCTGGATAGTAATTTATTTTAGTAACCAGTGTATCTAAGTGTAGTTGTTGTAATTAATAGTTGTTGTATTTCATAAATTTTAAATTGAATAAAAGATTTTATATTCGTTAGAATTTTATCTGCATATGTTTCACTACTGAATACAGCTTACTGCCGCCGTCTCAACAACGGTGCAGACTGGGCATGATCCGATTCGACCCAACAATTTGGGATCGGGTCGTGACATGTTTTTAGTGGTAGCCCATGCAGGTCAGATCTGTAAATTGATCTAGTCAACTTAGTCTAGACCATCACGCAGTTCTGTAACTTGACCTAGGGATAGTTGAAACTTTAGGAAAACAGACTTTAGAAACAACTAGAACACTTAGATGATATACACCATGTTACATTATAGGGCCAAAAACTATTTACTTAAATATCTATTTTTGCCTGCTTATAGATTCGTAGGATACCTTGTTTGTGTTTGTACCTAAACCTTATCTAGATTAAGTTGATTGTACCTTTGAGTGTCCCATGACTTTCGAGATTATTTTTCTACCATAATTTTCAGGTTCTAGTCTACCTTAGGATTCATATTCTTTTTGGAATAAGGTTGAATTTTTCAATCTTCTTCTTCTTTATCAAACCTAATTTTAACTTCTTCGTTGGTTGATCAGATCTTACTTCTCTACCTTTATTTGGAATTTTGATTCGTTCGTTATGAAGAGTTTCAATATTCTCTTAGCAACCCTATTAAATTCTTATCTACCCAAGATATATCTACAACCATTATCCAACCTTTTGCTTTGATCTCCTTTCCAATTGACTAACTTTCTCGGAATCAATCCTGAATCAAAATTCTTCTGGGATCATTTAAACCTCAAGGTCAATTATTACCAGAAGAATTAGTTTAGTTCATGATTCTCTTAAAGGAGTTATTTTCAATTTCAATATTGTTATCTCCTATGTTTTTCCAAAGACCGAGAATATTTTTATCTGTTGACTTTCTCCATTCATCTTAAAACCCTACTCTCTCTATGTAATTTCTTGATCAAATCAAGGCCTAGAAAGCTTCTATGATCATGAAGCAGGAACGGTCAGAAAATTGATCACATTTTTGAATCAATTCTATTGTTCAATTTCCTTTAGTCAAGGAGATTTTTTAGCTGTCCCAAAGCTATTTAATTTCTTGGCGTTACTAGACAATTTCAATTTGATTTCCTTGAATCAATGAGACTTACCTTCTCTCAAATTTTCAACTTTCCTTAGTTATGAAATTATTCTTCTCAAAATATTTTTGTATTCCCTGAGTGATTTGTCGGGAATATTATCATTGGTTTTTCTTACTTAATCTGAAGCGGTGATGCTTCTATCTTATCTAGTGTTTGACTCAATTATTCAAATCAAGGTTGATCGTTTTATCTTTGAAATCGGAGAACAGATACTCCTCTTGATTTTTAGCCCCAGTCTCTTGAATCTCAAACACATATTTTGATAAATCCCTTAATCTCAGGAGAACAGTCATCTACATTTTCTATCCTGTTTAGAACTTTAAACTCGTTATGATTATTTAAATTATATCTCGATGTTTATTCATGATTTTGATCACAACAAAATATTCTAAACTCTATCTAGAAGATTCTAAACATGTTTACAATTTTATCTTGATATTTAGCAATCATGCCTCGAATCTGATTTTGTCTTATGAAGTAAACCTAGAACATTTTATAGCTTGGATTTTTAGAGTGCATGATATATAGGATATATGAGTTAAAATGTACAATGGTAATTAGTATCGAGGAAAGTTTGTGAATAGTTTGACATTGAAGATTAAAGGATGTCAATGTTAGGCATAGAGATGCACTCTAGGAAGGTGCATGGTGAATTAACTATAAAGGATAATCGAAAAAAAATATTGGACTTAAAATGTAAATAATTGAGGATGACGAATTGTATGAATAGAAGGGTGCCAAAAAAAAAGAAGAAAATTTGAGAAGATTGCACCCGATAATATGAACTTGAGTTTAGTGAAAATTAATAAATGAAAAGATCTTATATGAGTAATAATATCATATGCATCTTAGAATTAAATTTTATATTGACTTTGAAGAGTTGACACTTTTGATTTTAAGGAGAACAATTTTTGTAATGATAAGCCACAAGGAGTTTTGATTAAATATTTTCGAAGATGTAATTGATTGAATATAAAATCTACCAGTTGAGGGAAGAATATCATGTCGAGTAGAAATTGAAAGATTGGAGGATTTAAATAAATTTTGGTGATGTGGCTTCGAGTTTTAAATTAGTTGTCTCTAGATATGAGATATATGAAACGTTATGATTTCAGTTTTGAAAGTAAATTTTTGATTTAAGGATCCCATTTAAAGGTTATCAAAGTTTTGAAATATGATTTTTTTTTTTTTACAAATTTTTCTCATTTATTTTATGTAGGAATTTGATTTGTGAAATGACAGTAATTTTTTTGATATATTCGTTTGTCAAATTATTTTAAAACTTATGGTATTTTTAAAACTATTTTATAGATCCTCGCGGCAGGATAATTATATTGAGATGATGATTAAATTTAAATCTTTGAGAAGGTTGTGTTTGAATCTTTTGATGTTTGAAATTGGATTTTGAAATAGAGATGGATGAACTTTAGGTTAAAGAGGAAATCAAATCTGTGGAAGTTCTATAAATTCTTGGAGACGAGCATTACGTGACCAAGATTGAATTTTGACTTTTGAGGAAATTATTTTTTTATTTGAATGAGGAGAAAAAAAACTTATTCATCGAATTAACATTAGTAAAAAAAAAAAAATTGACTGAGGATTTGATTTGATTTTATGATCGAGTCACCAATTGATGTTTGAAGATGTTAAATTTGGATACAAGAAATGGCATATTTGGATTCCAATTTTAATTAGCTTGAAAAACTTGAATGTGAGGATATAAAAAAAATAAAAAATAAAAATAAAAAATTGTGGATTAGCAATAAAGATTTTGATCTTATGATTTGATTTCTTATTAGAATTGGAATTGATGGGTAAAATTTTAAATTTGATATTTTCTAAGGTGGAAAGTGGAAGCTTTGTAGGATTAAAATTTAAGGATAGAATTTATTTAACTAAAAGAGTTGAAGAATTGATATGGCACATTGACGATTTTGTAAAATCACAAGTTTTGAGGGATGTAGTATGATTGAATTTGATTTTAAGAAGATTATCATTATATTATAAGATATAAATTTAAAGGTTGTATTTGAAGATTGAAAATTAAAGTTTGTTTGGAGCATTGAATTTAAATTTAACGTTTAAGGATTGGATTTGATTCAAAAATTTGAAAGTTTGCGGAAAACCAAATTTCGAAGAGTTGAGGATATTGGTGATTTTGAGATTTGGCATAAATAGTTATTATTTATTATTTGATGAAAATAAAATAAAATTGGAGAATAGGATCTGTGGATTATTGTTCAAATTCGAATTTCGAGGACGAGCTTTGAAATGTTAATCAAGAAATATAAATTGGTTGGGTTTGATACAATATCTGATTGAACTAAAATTTTAGTGATGTGACTCATTAAATTTTAGAATTTACTACCAGAGGTTAAAAGCTTAAATTTCGAGGATGAAATTTCTAAGGAGGGAAGGTTGTGAAACCCGTAATTTTAATTAATTATTTTAGTGCTTATTACTATTATTATTATAAATCATTTATTTAGGAAAATGGTATTTCTGGAATTTTAGTGTTGGTCAAACCCGTAAAAATTTTATTGTATAATTTATTTGCTAAATTATTAAATATGTAAAAAATATATATTTTTAGAAATATTATTAATCCTGGAATTTGATTGTTGGGCCTGACCCGTTCTGACTCATTCTACCGTCCCGAAAACCACATATATAAATATTATTTTTCCTATTAAAAAAAAATAAATCTTTTTTCTTTTAAAACTTTATTAACTCTTTTACTCTTAAACTCACTTTCTCTCCCTCTTAATTCTCTAACCATCAGAAGGAAAGGAATTCATTCCTTTACCATCCGTTCGTGAGAGGCCGAGCTCTTTCCCTCCCGAACGTCCGCCGCCACCCCGACTATTCCGTTCATCTTCCGAAACCCCCATCTTTCCCCTATAAAACCCTCTCCTCTCCACCATACTTCATCCACTCTCCATCACAAACCCTCTTTTCCCCAAATCTCGTGCCCTAGCCCGATCCACTCCGATCCGTGCCCGGCGCACCTCCTCCCGGCCGACCCCGAGTCCGGCGCGCTCTTCCGGCGACCTCCGGCACCGACAGCCCCAACCCAGGCCGGCCCCGCCCAGGCGCCGTCCGACAAACCCCGACCCAGCCGCCACCGCTTCCAGGCCGCGCCCCTCCGCCCGAGCGCCCTGCCCGCTGACCCGCGCGCGACTCCGGCCCCGATCCGAGGCCGAGCCCAGGCGAGCCCCTATCCAGCACCCCGCTGCCGTTCTGTTCCCGTGGTTTCCTCGGCAAACTGCGGTTTTCTGATCTTCTATCCCGAGCCCGATCTTCTGTTCCCGTAGGCGTGCTCGGATTTGCTGTCCGATCCCGGTTCGATACGAGTAGTGCAGCCGCGATCCGGCGAAGCGCTGTTTCGAGCTATTTTCAGTCGTCCGTGGATTTTCTTTTCTCCATTTTTTAACATCTGAGAGCTCTAGCCGAGCAACCCAGGTATAATTGCTTTTCCCGTTTCCGTTCTGTAGTCGGTGATGATTTGGTCCCCGATTCCGTTCCAGGAATTCGGATTCGGTACGTTTCGATTTCGGAATTTCCGGAATCATGTTCTGTGATGTTGTTTTCCTTTGATTTTTATATAATTTCTAAATTCGGAATTTCCGAACATTTGTTGGATAGGTTTTGAGATTTTTGGTATCTTTAGTTAGTAATATTAGAGATTTTGTTTTCCGAGGTTCATCTCGGGTTTTCCGATTTTCAATTCGGGTTTTTCGAATGTTCTCCAGAAGCATATTTTGTGGATTGGATATTATATTAATATTGTGGTGGAATAGAATTTATGGGTCTTTCCCTGGTTTGGGATATTTGTTGGAATTGTTGGAGCATTTTCCCAGTTTTGGGTTGTCCCAAATACAGAGGAGATGCTGCCCAAATTTTTTTATAAAATTTATATAAACTTCAAATCGGTTTTTCAGAAATAATTTATTAATTGGATTTTGGGCGACGACCGTACCGGTCCATGGGCCCTTAGCGAAATGCAAACGAAACCGGTTTTACCCGGACGTTGAGGCATTAGCTATTTTGACGATTGGACCAAAGTCTGAGACTCGTATTATATTTTAATTTATTAATTTTATTTTATAATTAAATTGTAGGAAATTTCAGGACTAACCAATATTTTTCTTCTTATTTAAATTCATATAAAATAGACTGTAAGGGCATAAGCCCAGTTTTTATTATTTTCTGTGGTTTTGTAATAAGTTAGTGTAGTTTATTTCTTTTCTGGTTTGTGGTTGGCATAAACACGTAAAAATAGTAAAATAATTATTTTATAGAAAATCAGTATTATTTTCTCACATTAAATAAATTAGGAAAAATTACAAGTTTATTATTTAAAGAAATTTCACGATTTTCCTCATTTAAAGAAAAATATTATTTCTAAGATAATATAATCAAATACAAAGTTTTATCAAATAATTGAAAAAATACGATTTTCCCAATAAAAAGTCAAATTGATTTTTCTTCGTAAGTTAGAAACTCACCTCAATAAGCGTTCTAAAGTAGAGTTGTAAATAACCTAAAATTTGATTAGGACAAATACTAGAGATTGTAACTAGCACACCTAAATATGGATTGAATATGGATGCTAAGTCAGGAATTCTCAATTGTAGGGTTCGAGGACTGTACTAGCATCATCCCGGAACCAACATCGAATCCAGTCATAAAACAAAGGCAAGTACAATTTATGTTAGTTTACCAATTATTTAGTAATCGTTTTATTGTAAGTTTAAACCACGATGCAACACGGAACTCTCTCTGAGAGTATTGACTGATTGACTGTTGGGTACTGGTGGAGTAGTGTAATGAGTATGACCACATCCAAAATAGTATACTGACTGTGTTAGCTTACCCCTCATACACACGGGGATAAGCCATATCGTATCAATAGGATACAACTGTACAACCCAATCCGGTCATATTCATTGCCTATTCACATCACAATATTTTAACTGCTGGAAAACTGTTTATTTCAAATTGTTTAAAAGTGCATAACTCTATTATTATTTCAATTGTTGGATTATCATGAATTGTACTTTGCTCCCTCCTGACTGGAGACCAATATTTTTAGGTGATTGAGTCGTTGAAGATCTGATGTCTGTTCCCGCAGAACCTGAAACCCAAGAACAGTAGAGCTGGATAGTAATTTATTTTAGTAACCAATGTATCTAAGTGTAGTTGTTGTAATTAATAGTTGTTGTATTTCATAAATTTTAAATTCAATAAAAGATTTTATATTCGTTAGAATTTTATCTGCATATGTTTCACTATTGAATACAGCTTACTGCCGTCTCAACAATGGTGCAGGCTGGGCATGATCCGATTCGACCCAACTATTTGGGATCGGGTCGTGACAGCACATCTTGATATTGTCTTTCAATTTTCTACCATCACCGCCCTATTGCGACTCGTACACTTGATGCACGTCGCTTCAATTGTTCGATTGTTTAATGTTCTATCTTAGTATTCGACACATACTTGGACCTTTCATCGCCGAGCCACGCCCGCTAACTCGATAACATCTTACGCATACAATGACTTATTTTATTAGACGTGAAGGAATAGGGAGAGAGAGTCAAGAACCCGCCCACCTTAAGTCGATACGTCTCGTCGTTTCACCGAGTTGAAGCGGCTCGCTTCCATGACTTGGTCGCATAGCTAACTCTCGGACTCAGCCATTCCTTTGAACTACTCGGTTGATTTGTCCTATCGCGCCCATGCCACGATCCGTAATCCAGCATAAAGGCATAGCCTGCACACCAGATCAACTAACATCAGCACTTGCTCAAACGGAACTTATCTTTTGTATCGATTCGATTCATAGTTTCCAATCGACTCAATGCTTACCTTTGGCCAACGTAACTCTTGCATCGATTCGCATCGATACCTCATCGGGTCAACGCAACTCTTCGTGTCAACGACTCATCATAATGCACCATGCGGAGCGGGGCATTACATAATATACCACTCAAAACAAGGTTCGTCCTCGAACCGAAACCAACACTTAAATCCAAGTGTCTCGCTAGATCGCTTCACGATCTCGTGCTACTATCGTTGGAATCATACAACTTAGTTTGGATCATACACATATTTTAGGCGTCCCACCAATATATGCATTTCAGCCAAGCTTAGTTGTAGGATCATCGGGACAACTAACAAGTTCGCTTAAATCCTCAAGCACCAATTGTTTGTACTCGACTTAGTCATATCTTAGCACCTATTCCCAAAATACTCCTCATATGTATCATCCCATAACATGCGATCCTCTTCCATACATCTCTGCACATAACTTGATTCAAACCCGTAACTTCGATCTCATAAGTTTCTTCGACGGCCATCTAACGCATGCATTGCATTAAGCCGTTGCGCATCCGATCGCAACAATTCTCCGCAATACCTACTCGCCCAATCGTTTCCTATCTCTCACATAGCTCAAGTCTTTCATCAAATCGTTCATAACATTTGGCCTTAACGACATGGACTAAGTCCAACATGTCCCGAATTCCTTCGTCTACCATTCGTACAAAGTCTCGCACACAACTATCCATATATGATTCACATTCTCTCGCTCTATCCATAACTTACGTCTGGGGCTACCCCCGCTAGGTAACTTATCGAGACATCATGTTTAATCTCTTTCGACACAAGAGGTCAACTTGAGTCTACGATGCTCGAAGGCAACAATCTTTTTGACCCAAGGTCTCT